>OZ057400.1:121794230-121990480 GCA_964056695.1 Melieria picta | reverse complement strand
CGTCGGCACAATGTTTTCGACTTTTGTGTGCGGTTTTTGTTCGAGTCAAGAATTAAATTAACACTTTTTGTGCTGCTAGTCGGTGTTGTTATCGTAGTTGGTGCTGATGCTGGTGTCTGGTGCGCGCTCGCGTTTTGTTAACAAATTTGGACACCCACTTCTCGCGCCACTCGCCTCGATTCGGTTTCGATTTGTGACTTAAGTGGGCATTTATGCTTAATTTACAGCGTTTTAATTGCGCTCGTACGACGCGCCAGCCGCCTCTGCCAAACGAATGCGCCGTCCACCGTCACAGGTGGCTCTACGCGCGCGTGTGTGTGTGTGTGCGCGCGAACAAGCGTGTTCTGCCCCCATTTGGATCAATTTCAGAATTTATGATTATTTTTATGTAAATATTTCTTCAAAATTTATTAAAATAAAATGTCATAATTTAGTGGCGTCAATTTGTTGTTCATTGTTGTTGCTGTTTAAAAGGCTGGTTTTGCCTTACTGGCGGCGCTGGCTCTGACGTCGACTGTGTGCCATTTGGACATTTACATTTATGTGCGACTTAAGATCGGTGAGTCGATTGATTTTGGCGATGGCCCATTGACGTTCATCTTTTGTGCAAATAAAAACAAAAATAACTGAAGAGATTCACAGCTCGAGAGCTCAAAAGCGAATTATGAATTTAAATCAGGGACCGTAAATAATTATTATCGCAATATTTTTAATCAAAAAAATCAAGATGAAGGAAGCATTGCAGATATATCATGTAGTGCAATAAAGTGATTGTTTTTGAAAGCAGTTATCAAAAAAGCAATAAAAAAAAAATTCTCGATTTTTATTTTCCGCTCACCGAATAATAATTATTTTTTGATTTTTTTTTTTCGATCAGAAAATAAAAATTATTTGTTGAGTTTTATTTTTTTGGGGAAAAATAAAAATTATGCGGTGAGTTTTATTTTTCACTTGCAGAATGAGAATTATTTTTCAGTTTTATTTTTTCAACACAAAATAAAAATTACGGGACGAGTTTTTGTTTTTGATTCAAAAATAAGCCTCATGTGGTAAGTTCAATTTTTCAAATTGTATTCTGAAAATTATTTTCTGAGTAATACTTTTCGCTCATGAAATAAAAATTCTACTATGAATTATAAACTTTTTCTTTAAAGGAATGAATGCAAAAATGCGATTTTTCCCGATACCCTCCCAATGTTATGTTTTAATTTTTACAGCGTACGTTCGGTGCGTAAAAATCGGCCGACGATTTGATTCTGTTTATACTAATATGCTTACTGCAAATGAGCCGCTGCAATGCATTATCACTGCTTTCCACGCGAGGAATTTTCTTGCCACCAATAGTTCTAGCGTTGGTGAAAGGACTGGAAAGATTGGGTAGCAGCTACTGCTTTGAATTTTTTTGCTCACATTTCTTCTAAAATGGGCTGTAAGATAACGTGGCCGCCGTGGCTCAGCTATACGCGACCATAAGCCTAAAGCGGCGCTCAGGAGACCCAAAATCGAATCCTCTTTTTTCCGTAAAGAATAATGTAACCAGTACAGAACTTTAGAGCGAGATCTAGAGTACACACATTCATAACATTGGGTGGGTATCGGGAAAAATCGCATTTTTGCATTCATTCCTTTAAAGAAAAAGTTTATAATTCATAGTAGAATTTTTATTTCATGAGCGAAAAGTATTACTCAGAAAATAATTTTCAGAATACAATTTGAAAAATTGAACTTACCACATGAGGCTTATTTTTGAATCAAAAACAAAAACTCGTCCCGTAATTTTTATTTTGTGTTGAAAAAATAAAACTGAAAAATAATTCTCATTCTGCAAGTGAAAAATAAAACTCACCGCATAATTTTTATTTTTCCCCAAAAAAATAAAACTCAACAAATAATTTTTATTTTCTGATCAAAACAAAAAAATCAAAAAATAATTATTATTCGGTGAGCGGAAAATAAAAATCGAAAAATAAGTTTTAAATTTTGATTTTTATATTAAGCTCATAATTTTTACGGTCCCTGATTTAAATCGTTTTCCAAATAAAATAAATCGCACCATAGAAGGAAGCAGAAGTTGGACACCTCGATGTTAAAAATTTGCGATTTAATTTATTAGGTGATTTTCGGACACGTTTGATTCAAAGCAGAGCGGACACCCATGTAGTTTGATATTTTATTTTGTAGCCAGTAATTCAAACACTGATATAAGCGAAATTTTTAATTTTTTCAATCAAAGAAGGTCCTTCAAATAAGGTTTATCAAATAAGGTTTGAGTCATATCGAGCTCGGATGAATGTGAGGCGGCTGTTCTATTGAAGATGGGTTGATTTCAAGTTAATGAATTTTTTATTGTTTCAAGTTGTTCTTTCCATAAAATTCGCATTCTTCTTGCCAGGTTTTGAACTTCACTTTCTCCAACAGCAATCGCTCCTTTAAAATGTCGTAATTCAATTTATTCTCTTCCAGATTCTGCAAGACTGTCACCAGGAGGGGATCGAACTTCTCCGGTTGAGTAATGAATAATTGTGCCAGCATGTCGTTCTCTTCGACTTTTGCTCCAGAAATCTTCAGGTTCCTCACCATTCCCTCAAACGTCGAGAGATGTTTGACCACTTCGTTTTCCTTCACCCAAAGCGTTGCCAGCTGCTTACAGATGGTTAGCTCTGCCACAATCGATTTCTCGGCGAAGGCCCACTCCGGACTCTTCTGCTGTTTTCTTAAAGGCTACTAGCCGCTTCTTTGCCTTTCAATCTCGGCAAAGAAATTCTGAAATTCTATTTAACAAAACCCTTGAAATATGTATGTCCTTAACACTTTAAAGTCATTTAAAGGATAACTGAACAGAATTTAAAAACTGAGTATGGCAGGTTATTAAGAACGACTTCTAGTTGTACGCCTTTATTATTTTTTGGATGGGTCAAAACTACTCTCGCACAGTGTTGTGCACCTAAGACTATCCTTCTGAATTGAATTTTCTCGACACCATACTTAAAAAACAAAAAAACATTTCAAGGAGTAGATTGCTTCAATAGATGCTCCTATATACAAAGTATATATATATGTGTGGAACATAGAGTATAAACAGACTATAGATCACCCATTTTGTCATCACTCAGAAACTCTTCTTCAATGGCCTTCTTCTAGATGGCTTTTTAGATTAGGTTGGATGGTTCCCCTGTATGAGACACAGTTCTTTAACAGCAATTCTTTAGGGCTTTGACTACATCATTTTGTTGCAGCATAAAGATTTGGTCTGTGTTTGATACCATAAACAACATTCAAGATGTGATTTTTTAATGTCCTAAGAAATCCTGCAGACACATCAACCCTCTAAAGTTGATTTTTGCAATGAAGCCACATTCTCTTTGTGCTAATATTGACTGGTATTTTGAGACCATTTTGTGAGATCCAGGAAGTGTAAAAGCTTCTTAATCTCTTAAGGCCTTCCGGGGCAAGCGTAACCTACTCCTTGCTGAACCCGGGCCATCATCAGAGACTCAACATAAGAGAGAAGAGAAGTAATTCAGATGTCAAACTAATTAACTATTTGAGTTAATGTTCCTTGCAAACTTGTCATAAAGTCTCCCCCACAACTTTCTGTTTTCTTCATGGCATCCCAGCAGTTCCACTCTTCCGGCCCTTTCGCGGGTCTTACCTTTCGCGGGTCTTTGTGCTTTGTGAGATGCGCTCAGGTTGAAAGCCTTAACTGAACTGATCTATAAACATTTATAGAGTGTAAAAGAAAATCAAAATCTCGAGCTCGATACTGAATTGAATCTGCGGCTTCATCAAGGCGTACGGCAGCGCCGCCTGTACAGGACTCCATGGGCTATTAGTCACTCGCCGGTTAATCCATAATTTCAATAATTTCTAAGTCATTTCTGTGTAATTTCCCGCCCATTCGAATTAAGTAAATGAAAATTGCCGGCCGACAGCCCAATTGTGAGTCATAATTGGCGCTGCGCAAAATATTGTCCAAACAGCACGTAGCGGACAGCGGCGCAGCCAAAGCTGAAGGTCAAACTAATAAACGCCGCCGATAAGACATGGGAAGCGGCACAGGAGGCAGCAGCAACAATTCGCACTGCTGCCAAGGCTTCAGAGAAAAACGTAGCATGCGCCGGGCGCAGACACCGGAGGGGGCCCGAACCATTTCATTCCATGAATTGGAAAATAAAAGGCAACAAGTGCAGCAGCAGCAACAGCAGCCGAAGGTGAGCACACAACAACAACAACTACAAGAACGGCAGCAACAATCATTTGTGGTAGCCGCAGCAGAAGTAGAAGCCTGGAAGAAATTTTAAAACGATGCGACGTGACAGATTACAAAACGTTTGACACCATGCCGCGCACCAACAACAAACAACAACAACAACAACTGGTATTGCCAACAAATAATGATATTGCACGGCCGACTTGCCGGCAGCGCGCAACTTGCCGCACGAACTGGGCCGCCAGAGGCGGTTGGCCACCAACGCCAGCTGCAGCAACTGCTGCTGCTGTTGTTGCTGTTGCTTTTGTTGTTGCTGCTGCTGCTCTAATACGATTTTAAGACCCCCACTCGGCGCGACAACCGCAGCAGCAGCAACGGCCGCCTGCAACTGTGGCCCCAAATTAATAAGAAAACGCAGCACACAACAACAATAACAACATGAATCATTTGTCGAGCAAGAGTGCAACGTGATGTGCGCCGCTTGCACGTACAACGCCGGCACCTTCATCACCAACTGAACCAAACGTCCCACAGTGCGTTCGTTCGTTCGTTCGGTCCGTCCGCTTAGTCGCACGTCTTGCGCGCTGACGCTTCTTGACGTCTTTGACGTGCCACAGATGCGCATCGCGCTCATCACACAACGTGTTGCTGCTCATTCAACTGCTGCTGTTGCTGCTAACAACAACAACAACAACATATACGTATGCAACATAACAAGAAAATAGTGCACGATGCGCAAAAATGGTAACGACTCCTGATGCTGATTGTTTCACCTGCGCATGCGCAGCGGTATTTCGTGTGCCTTGCCTGATTGTTGTTGTTATTGTTTGCTATGCACTGCCTGCAATGCGCATTTTTCATTTGATTCCACTTTGCTCAGCCACTGCGCTCAGTCGAGTGAGTGGAGTTGCTCGACTGCCGGTGGTGGCAACTCCCTTCGGGCGCTGCCCATTGCAAGTGAGTGGCAATAGTGCCATTGTGTTGTTGCTGTTGTTGTTGTTGTTGTTTACTCTCGCTTCATCTAGGCGCGTAATTGCCTCGAAAGTTATGAATCGGTGCGCGCAAATTCTTTGCGCGTCGGGCAATTTAAATTTTTGAACTTGATTTGTTGGGCCTACGTGGGACGTACCAACTCGAAGTACTTTCAGTGGCGAAAATGGGTTCGAATGCATGAATGTTCATTGTACATACTTATGTATGTAAAAATAGAATTTTGTAGACCACGAAAAGTTTCAAATGAAAATGGTGTAAACCATGTCTTGACCTCAGAAGTGTCTCGAAATTTTTCAACGTATTTTCATCTTACAGTGTATTTTGTTTATCTGAATTATTCCCAAACTTTAATTTCTTGATAAAACAATTTTAACCCTTTCGACCCCAAAGTTGCCTGAGAGCAACTTTACATATTTCTCATTTTATAGCAAAAGCTACGGTTGCTTTATAATTTATATTTTTAGATGTGAATTCAAAGCAAATTACAAAAATTTTACTATTATCCCCAAAATTATTTCGAATAATTTGCAGCGATATCAGGGAAAGTTTGTGTTCTAATTGAAGTCTACGAATTGGGCGCGTTTAATCAAACCGCTGTTTCTTTAATAATGGTTAAATAAAATCAAAAAGTGATAATTTTGTATTTTTCCATAAATATTGAATAATTTTTCTGTGATTAAAAAATATTGATACAAAATTTATTTAACCCGTTTTAAGCTAAAATTGTTCAAAAGTAAACTAGCTCTAGAACTCTAACAAAGAGGCATGGCGACTTGATTTTAAATGATGATGATTTAAATACCAAAAAGTAATATCGAGACACAGGGTAAAATTCGGGCTCGGAAGGGTTAAAGACGCTCTGCTTAAGTCAAAGCTTCTCCGCTTTGAACGCTGCCGTACACGCCCATCTATTTTTACTCCTCCTTAAGTGTCCGGTGCCTTCATTTAGTGCAAAGAATCTGATCTGAAAAAACTTTTCTCACGTCATTACCGCACCAAAGCACCGTTAAGCAGCGCAACTACATCAACTGTCAGTGCTGCCAATGTAAATTAAAATTGATTCCCCAATTGTGGGCATCAAACGTTGGTCAGCTCACAAAAGTGCCCAAAGGACAACAACAAGAAAAGGAATAAAACAATTAAGCGGACGTTTCATTACCACTTCGTGGCCGCCTGCAAGGAAGCAATTCCACAGCGTTTTCGACTCAATGTCATTCGACTGGACAATTGCCGCTGCGGCCGGCTGCTGTCACGTAGCTGCCAAATTTACCGCTTCCCCTCGCTGACTTTTGGCCTTAGCTGTTGAACTTGTATGTTCGCGTCGCTGTTTCGGGGAAGAGCGTCAGCAACAACAACAACAATGCAATTTATGTGCTGCACCAATTGCGGCCGCAATGGCGACGGCTTATTTGCAAATTGCCACTGATGGCTGGCCTTGTTGTTATTGTTTTGTTGTTGTTGTTGCTATTACCATCGTCATGTTTTACCCCATCATTAGCGCATTTATTCATTGCTGATGAATTGGGCGCCAACCAAAGTTGCTGACAACTTTGACATTGCTGTTGTTGCTGAAGTTTTGCTGGTTGTGAAATTGTTGTTGTCGTAGAATAATGCTTGTACGCTTCTTGATTGGCCAATACAGTATCTGAAAAGGTATTGGAAAATTTCATGAGCTTCAAGTTTAAAGTCAATGGGGCCAATAAATCAAGTTCTTCTTAACCCTTTGTTGATAACGTCAGATTTTTAAGAAAAAAATGTTATTTCTCATTTGAAGTGCTTTCACCAAGTTTAAAGTCAAAAGGCCCATAAAATTGTGTTTCTCCATACAAACTCTTAACCCATCGCTGATCTCATCAGATTTAGATTAAACAAAAAAATGAAAAATACGTGTCGGATTATTTCTCACTAAGAGTACTTTCACCAAGTTTGAAGTCAAAAGGCGTAACAAATCAAGTTACACACTTTTAACCCCTGTTGGATATTAATTTTCGAAAAAATTAAAATCACGTGTCGAATTATTTCACATGTTAAGTGCTTTCACTAAGTTCGAAGTCAAAAGGCCCATACAATTTTGTTTCCCCATATAAATTTTTTACCCATAGTTGACCCCGTTAGGTTTTGATTTTCGAAAAAAAGGAAAAAACACGTGTCGAATTATTATATTTATCTATATTTTTCACATTTATCATTTATTTATATTTTTCACTAAGAGTACTTTCACCAAGTTTGAAATCAAAAGGCATAAAAAATCATGTTTCTTCATATAAACTTTTAACCCTTGGGTCACCCCTTTCAGTTTTAATTTTCAAAAAATTAGAAACACGTGTCAAATAATTTTTGATTTAAAGTGTTTTTACGAACTTTGAGGTCAATAGGCCCATCGGTTCATGGTTTTTCATACTTCCGTCTTACCGTTTGCGCACCTTAACCCATTGTTGACCCCGTTAAACTTTGATTTTCGAAAAATTAAACAATACGTGTGAAATTATTTTTTATTTTATTATTGTATTATTATTGTATTTTCACCAAATTTGAAATCAATAGGCCAATTAACCCATGTTTTGTTCTTTTACACCCTTAATTTAAAAAAAAAAAACCCCCATTTCATTTCATTTTTCAAGATGTACCTACAGTTCAAATTTCATATTTGTAGCTTTAGCGGTTTGGGCTGGGCGATGATGAATTAGTCAGTCAATCAGTCGGTCAGGACAAACAATTATATGTATAGAGAAAAAGAAGTTGTAAGTCCAAACCCTTTTGAGAATGAACCCTAATGTGCCGGAATTCTTTTTCTTTCGAATGTTGCGAAAATATTTTTTGTGCGCTTTAATATGAAAAATTACATATTTTGTGTGTGAACATATGATTACTCTAGGCGCTACCGGGTTAAGGATGGTTGGATTCGTCATTGGTCCATTGAAGTGTTAATGCATCATTTGGCAACCCTATTATTGATGCTTGATGAATTCACATCTCATCAGCGCACCCACAGTCAAAGTCAGAGAACAAAAAGCATGTTCCAACACAATTTCAATACTTTATGAAAGAATCAATTCTTATCTCTTCACATTACAGATTACAAAGTTTTTTATTTTTGTTTTTCCAAAAGAGTTCCTGTACCTGTAAACAATTTTTTTTTTAATTTTTCTTGTTGCTGTACATAATTTTTTTTTATATTTGCTGCTTCCAAAAAAGATTCTCTTCCTGCACATTTAGAGATTAAGTGTTGTTGTGTTCGTGTCGATCTGAGTCTGTAGTCAACAGTCTCAGCGTTGCTCTAATCGCAAAGTTTTGTCACACCAACTACAACACAGCAGACAAGAACAAAACTCATATCACTTGATGTCTTACAGAGTGGACACGCAACTTTACTGATTATGCCACATTGATCACTCACCCCCGTCCACAGTGCACAGTGCCGTTATGTGCACATGAAGTAGCGCCAACCCCTCGCAGTCCGCTCTGCGGTCCATGGGGCAAAGTGCCGGTTCGGGGTGAGCAAACGGCAACTTGGCTGCCAAAATGCGTCTAATCTATTTTGCTATTGCGAAAACATAGAAAATTTCTTATCGTGCGTGAAACATGCAATTTGTCTAAGCCAATGCAATAACAACAACAACAACAACAACAACAGTGCAACGTACATGCAGAAAGACGCTGTGAAGCGGCAAAAAATGACACGTTGACAGCAAGAAAACAGACAATAAATAACTTTGGCAGAGTTGTAGCGCCAGATAGAAGAACAACTAGAAGAACATGAAGAAGAAGGCGTCGAGCGAGGGTGGCGGCAGAGAAAAGTTGCACAAACCAAGTATTGGGCGGCGAGGGTGTGTGCGCCTGCAGATATGCAACGGATACGAAGAGATAAAAAGCAGAATAAGCGAACTGAAATGGCCACGTCCCAGCGCGACAAATATTTGTGCAAGGCGCACCCACACACACACACACACACATGGACACGCTGCGGCGACATCCTTGCGTGGACATTTCAAAGTTCGTTGACTTTTGTTCAATGCAAACAAAAAATAGACAACGGGAAGAGCAAAAAATTGAGTGAAAATAGAGAACACGAAAATAGTTAAACTGGCAGCCAGTTGAACTGCGCGGGCGGCGCATAAAGAGTGCAGTTGGCGTCGCCAAGTATGCAGCGCCAAACTGCAAGTCGCGACAATAAAGTTGAGCGCGTGTCAACAATGACGCCACAAATGCGGCGGCAACAGCGGCGCTTGGGTGAGAAATTGTTGCAGCTGTTGGTCGACAATGACGACGACGCTGGGCGTTTGGGAGTGTCCGGCTTGGTTTACATTTTTATGGCTTTTGATGATTTCGATGGCACCTAATGTCAGTGCATCCAGTTGGTAATTGCAATGACTGCATAAAAGTGGATAAATGCTTTTTGATGTAAACGCACAACATTGTTATTGCAGTCATTAGATTGTCGTCAACGCAGAACTGGGAATGAATAGAATGAATGTAGGACTTGGTGCAGCCAGGGGAAGTTGGATGGGAGAAAAAATAGTTACAGCAATGCGAGGGTAGAAATTATAAAAAGCACATAAATATCTCACTGAAGTGCTTAGCTGGCCGAAAACTGGCAAACATGCGAAATAACAACAACAATACGAAAAATGTCAGAAACTTAGCGTCTCGTTTTAATTGCAAATGCTCAGTTTGGTTTTAAGGGGATTTTTTAGTTCAGAAAAGAATGCTTGTCGCATTTTTATGATTTTTTTGTATAAGAAAATTTAATACAAGCTGTATTCTAGTACATTTTCTTCTGTATTTAAGTTAAGAAAAATGAGGTTATGTTAGGTTAGGTTAAGTAAGGTGAACGAAAGAAGCCACACTTCCACTCGGACACCTGAAAAATACCGCTTGTGAGACCTTCTACACAGATGAAACTGTTTCTTACTTATTTTCATTCAGTAAACCAATGCGACTTCTCAATAAAAGCCCACAGTGAGTCCCTTTTTATTGCATTTTCATTTTGTTTAAGTTTAAAAAAAAATAGGGTAAGTTATTTCAGGTCTACAAAAGAAGCTGCACTTCCATTTGAAGACCTGAAAATATCCATTGTTAGTCCTTCTCTACAGCTGAAACTGTTTCTTACCCACTTTCGTTCAGTAAACCAATGTGACTTCTCAATGAAAGCTCACCGTGAGTCCCTTTTTATTACAGTTTCATTGTGTTTACGTTTATAAGAACTAGGTTATGTTAGGTTAGGTGCACAAAAGAAGCCACACTTCCATTCGGAGGCCTGAGATGAAACTGTTTCTTACCCATTTTCATTCAGTAAATGCGACTTCTCAATTAAGACTCACCGTGTGTCCATCTTTATTAAATTTTGTTTGAGTTTAAGTTTAAAAAAATTAGTTTAAGTATAAAAATGTTAGGTTAGGTCTACAAAAGAAGCCACACTTCCATTCGGAGACCTAAAAAATATCCATTGTTAGTCCTTCTCTGCAGATGAAACTGTTTCTTACCCATTTTCATTCAGTAAACCAATGCGACTGTTATGTTTCGAGATTCGACTTCTTGATGAAGACCCATTGTTAGTCCTTTCATTTACTTGGGTAAAGGAATATGCAGCTGTCTCTCACCACAATTTTAGTCAGTAAAACAATTTGACATCTTGATGAAGTTAAGCAGATTGAAAAAGAACTTTAACTAAATATCTATAAAAGTTCATTCACTGTGCATTATTTGATTTTTCTTAATTTCCTTAAATCGCTCAGAAACGGCAAACATTTGGTGCGTCTGTAGTTATGTTCTCCAGTGTATCGGTAAAAAATATCCCCCTACCTCTTAACCAAACTTCAATCAATAAGCCAATTCGGCTTCTTGGTGAATTTTAGGTTCATTAGTTTAGTTGCGTTGCTCACTCACAGACTCGAACCTGGGACCCTGAAAAAATTAACACAAAAATTTAAATACAAAATTTCAGCACACTTTCGTGTCCACAAGTGAAATTGTTCTATTCATTTGAAATAAATGAGTAAAAGTTTTTGGCGAATTTTAAAAAACTATCGATTTTATAATAGAAAAAAATGGCCACTATTTGAAATATTTTGTTGGTTTTTTCATGACGCGAAAAATTTTATATTTTTAATTGAGATAATTCTGATAAATCTCAAAAACCTCAAGTCTATTGTTGTAGTAAATATTCAAATTTCTATAATTTCTATAACTCTTTCAATTTTCACAATTTCGATTTAATAGTTGCTTGTGATATTTTTAAAATTACTGATACTGTTTTAGAAAAAGAGAAAACCATTTTTATCTACTTGTAATTCTAAACTCAGTAAGAATACCTCTCCAGCTGGAAGTTGTCTACATGCTTAACACTTTTGGGAAGAAATGGCTGCGTCATTGATAGCAGAATGAATTGAGAAGTGAGTGACAGTTAATTTCTACTTAAAAAATGCAATTATTTATATGTTTTTTTTTTGTCGAGGTGAAAAACCACCGAAGGCACAGCGGCCCCCGGAAGAGTAGTGTAGGGTTCGAACCGCACTAAAATAACTCCCCGGGTCGCCGACCCTAGATTCCTATGCACGTACATATGAAAAGGCCTCACTCAGCTTGCTGAACGATATTTCGAAAGAGCCTTTTAAGCATTTATGTACCAAAAATTACGCACAGTTTTTTTCAGCCAGAAAGCAGTGATTAGTCCAACTTTTAGCCTCCAAAATGTTGGATTTAGTTTTAAGCTACAATTTAAACTCGCAACAAATTTCCAACAAATTAAATATGAATTTCTAGATTTCGTTAAACCTTGCAGAAAATATCCTTATTTGTTTTATTTCCTTATTTAGATCCTTGTTTATTTATTTAGCTAATAAATATGAAAATCAACCCAACCCTAACAATCCAACTGCTGACAGTTTGCATAGTAAAATTCATTTCAACGCATTGGGATCAACTATGCTATCGGCTTTCTAAATCAGTCAGCTAAATAAACCGCAGTGCAGTAATTAACTCGTGTGACCTTTGTCCCTGCCAGCCAATAAGCCGACATCATTCCCTCAATCAAAGCGCAACACCCATTTTAATTACACTCATACATACACACACACATACACACAACCTCATCAAAATGCTAAACATGTCCGTCGTGTCGTGTCTATGCACTGAGCCCATAAAACCTTTGACCAAACTACAGCAAACTCCCAAACGGCAGCGACCCAACCGCACGCAATGCACTCAATCGTGGCAACTAATTTACAAACAATTAAATCTGCCAGCAACCCCAGCTGCACAGCCCGAACGCATTAAGCAGAATCAGTCAGCCGACAAACCAAACCGAACGCCAAATCATTTGTGCCACAGGACATGAAAATTCGCCAAGCTCGTTCGCTTTCAGCTCGAATGTGCATCAATTTGTATGCCCGGCGCAAAATTGCAAAAGCCCCCTGCCCCACCAATAGTCGCACACAGCTGCTAAGCCTTTTCAAAGGCTGTCGCTGCAATGTTGTTGGCCATCCAACTTCTCATTTCACATTCCCCCCTCAACCCACATTCTGGCTCCAGTCAATTGGAATTCACGTGCCGCCTCCGAGCGACACTTTAAATCTGCACCCAACCACTCCCCCAAAGCTGAAATAATCTTGCACAACAATAACAAAAACAACAACAACAGTAGCTATTGATACTAGACAACGTACAATGGCAATAAAACAACAAAATCATTCATTTAGCCAATTCGACGTTTAGGGCCGGTCGGTCGTTTCAAACTCGTTCATACAAATCAAACGTTCTCTATTACAATGGGGTCGTTTGTACTAACTGCGGCCCACTGCAGCACAATTAGCACGACTCAACTTTTGTAACAACAACAACAACAACAACAACAATGCATGTGTAATATGAAAACGTAACCTTTTGTGTCACCGAGCAGAGTGTTGTTGCTGAGTCGGGCACAACAAAGTGGCAAATTAAATTTGTGTTCTTCGAAAATGATTGAAAAATGTATTCAGTTTTCTTATTTTAAATCGCATCTGAAATTAGTAAAGTTTTTTATTGTTGTTTAACTTGTTAAACGTTGTTTCGAAGATATGAAGATGTTTATATAGAAATTTTTATATTAGATTAAAATTGTTGTTGTTGCTTATTAAGTGGAAACAATTCGAATAACAAAAGTTATGATATTGCAAAATTTGCCAAAGTAACTGTTGAAATGAATAAGAAAAGAAATAAGGTTAGGTTAGACTAAACTGCAAAGTATGTGCCGCACTTCCACTCGAGCGCCTGAAAAAGGCCCATTTAGGGTCCCTTCATACATATAGGTGAAAAACCATCCAATTGTCGCTTATGCGAATTTCAGTCAATAAACCAATTCGACATCTTGATGAATACTAATCCAATCCACTAATTCCTTTTGAAACTAATACAATTTTAATTTTTTTCTTTAACCCATTCGACCCCGAATTTTACCCTGTGTCTCGATATTACTTTATGGTATTTAAATCATGAAACACTTGCCTAAGAAGTATGCACACGACATTTGCCACGCCTCTTTGTTAGAGTTCTAGAGCTAGTTTACTTTTGAACAATTTTAGCTTAAAACGAGTTAAATAAATTTTGTAGAGAGCTAGTTAACTTTTGAACAATTTTAGCTTGAAACAAGTTAAATAAATTTTGTATCAATATTTTTTGATTACAGAAATATTATTTAATATTCATGGAAAAATACAAAATTAGCACTTTTTGATTTTATTTAACCATTATTAAAGAAACAGGGGTTTGATTAAACGCGCCCAATTCGTAGACTTCAATTAGAACACAAACTTTCCCTAATATCGCTGCAAATTATTGGAAATTATTTTGGGAATAATAGTAAAATTTTTTTACTTTGCTTTGAATTCACTTCTAAAAATATTAATTTGTTGGTGCCTACATAAATTAAACCCATAAAGCAACCGTAGCTTTTGCTATAAGATGACAAATAGGTGAAGTTGCTCTCAGGCAACTTTGGGGTCGGAAGCGTAGATATCACTAAAGTTATTAATTTTAATTTTATTCATTTCAAGACCTCAGATATTAAAAAGATGTATGTAACAAAAATCTATTTGATTTAAATTTACATAAAATGTCAGCTTATTCAAAATTTTAAGTTCAAGTTTTGGTTCACAATTTCAACATTTTAGGTTTTTCGAGGTTTTAATTTCAGTTCAACTTTTGGTTCACAATTTCAATATTTTAGGTTTTTTGTGGTTTCAATTTCAGTTCAACTTTTGGTTCACAATTTCAGCATTTAAGGTTCTTTTGTGGTTTCACTTTTAGTTCAAGTCCTCGGTTCATAGTGCGTCCATTCTGGGCTGTTTCTACGCTGTGACTGAGTTAAGCTGAGCTTCGTCCCTTTTTTCCCACTTTCCGTTTACTTAACTTCGATTATCGATCTGTCAAAATGTTCGTCCGCTGGGTTACCCGTTCGCCAGTACTTTTTCCTACATTTATAAGAGTTTTATACACTGCCATCTATTAGATTAACTGTGATCCTCTTATAGCTCATAAGGCAAGGACGATCGCATCTATAGAACCTCTTTCAACCCAATGTCTGCTAAAATTTTTTGAATAATAAATGAATCTAGTAGAGGGAAAACAAGGACGGATTTCACCTATAAAACCTCTTTGAGTCCATTTGCTAAACATGTATAAAAAATTATAGAATCACGTTGAAGAAGTCATGTTCCTGTAGATTTTCTTAGGATTAAATAGTTTTGTATTTGCATGGTCCTTCAAAAACATCAATAAGCTATTAAAGAAGAGTTCTTTCAGCTCGCGGACGTTCCAGGAACATGCGCCTTGACAAAATTACTCTAATGGAGAATAAGTTGCTGGAACTCGAGCTGCCAGGACATCTTTGCCTCACAAAAGCGACGAACCAGCTAACAGAGATCCTAAGTCTCTGGGAAACTTTAGGTATAGGACTGCTTATTGAAAGCCGCCGAATCACCCAACGCACAGTGGCAAGAATCACGTCAATAGCTTCTCTATCTTTAGAACTGTGATAGATGGAGAAATTAATTTTTGTTGAAGCAAGCAGCAAGTGACGATTGTTATTTGGGGAGGAAATTGTGAAAGTCGGACAACTGTGCCACCAACTTTTTATATGCGCTAAATGACAAAATCACTGCAACGGTGGGACTGGTCAGATCTACTTTAAGTGGTTTCGAGTGCAGAAACTTGCTAGTCAAGGAGGAAGTCAATAGCTGAGGTTCCATGGTAGCAATGTCCCAAAAAACTCCCAAAAAGGTTCAGAAAGATCCAGGAATATGAGAAGTCACAGCATTCCTGGCTAAGCTATCAACTTTTTCATTTCCTTCTACGTGACCTGATATCCACAATAAGGAGTCTGAAGGCCTAAGTAATTTAGTTTTACATCTTTAGATTTGAATTTTTTGTGTTTTTCAGTGAATTTCTTTTTGGTTTTCGAACATCTATTAAATCTAGTTACAACCTCGAAGCAAAAAAGATCGGTTCCGCCACTTAGATTCCGTTCTCTCAACTTTATTTTTCACACTCAACGCCACTGCAAAGACAACAGAAGGTCCTCAATCTTTTAGTTTAAAAAAACAGCCAAACATTTCCATATTCATTTTGATTTTATATTCATGTCTCTTTTTTGGTTTTCCACACAAAAACATCGCATTAAATTTATTTAAAAAAAAAATAACAAACCAAACAGTCTTGGATTTAATTTAAACAGATATCGCCGCCAATCGAAATGAACTTCAAACCCCAAGCAATACAAACATTCAAATTAAGTCCAATGCCATAAAAAAATCCCTTTTTTCGTTTCATTATAAAAACAATAAATAAAACTGATTCAATCTTTCACATTAGTGATGCGACTTTGGCTTGTGGGTCAACAACAACAAGGTTGAAGCGAACAAATCAAAACCAACCAATCTTTCTTTTCTGATATGAATTGCACTAATCCTGATGGCGTTTTTCCAATTTAGGCACTTTTTATGTAAACAACCCATAAATTTGCAAGGCAATCAGCGAGACGAACGCACCAACCGCCAAAGGGTTGAAGTTCGTGCCGCAGCTCCACCTCCAGCAAAAGTTTTATCTGCTTGCGCCCAGCGTTGGCTGCCGGATTAAATGCATAAACGCGTGTAAAGGCGACAAAACTGTTCAATATTTGCTCTTGAGGCTGCTGATTCTTAACAAACACCACCAACGACTTCCAACATTAACTTCACCACCGTTTTTTAGCTGTTCTAACTGTTTCGTTGTGGCTGCGAAAACTGTGGAAGCAAAGTCAATGTTGGTCCTGAAGTCGTTGGTGATGAACGAAGGGGGGATGTTGTTATTGCAGTTTTGTTGTTGCTGGCCTCAATGTTGATAGTACTGGTCCGGTTTATGTTGTTGTTGTTGTGCTTGTCTTGGTTGCTGTTATCCACACCGCCCACAAATGATTTGTGCACGCAACAAATCTGAAATGCGTTCGAGATAAGCAAAATGTACCACTGCCGCTGCCGTTGTTGTTTTTGTTATATTATATATAGTTCGCATCGAATGTACATAAGGTGAGCGTAATTCACGTGTGATACTTCACTCCCTTTGTTGTTTTTCCCCGCAACGTTGCAGCTTTTTTTTATGTTTTTGTAATTTTTTGCCTTGGTTCACATTTTGATTGCCTCAATTTGGGTCTCAGCGCATCTTCGCTCCACCGACTGCTTGTCCGCTTGTTGTCGATGCTTTCTGCTTTCGTGTCGCTCGCACGAGGTGTCATCGCTCGGTGGGCGTGTACCGCAATTTCGTATAGCGGCAATGGCGCTGTTGCTGTTGCAGTTGCTGCGTGTGGCGTTGCGGTGGGCGGGCCGCATCGATGCCTATCGGCGCGCTGCGCTGAAGCACAAAACCAACAAGCAACACTTTGAAGTGCGATACTTTGCTTTTAATTAAGATTATCGCATGCGATAAGATAGCTCACCTTTGTCGCCCCGCCGAGCACGGGCAACGCAACGTGGGAGAGGGAGTTGAAAAAAAGGATGCTGCGATTTGAGGTGCAAGTGTCGATGTGGCTGGAATGATGCGCCGCAAGTGGACCACTTCAACGACAGATGTAGCAAAGAATGACGCAGCAAAACAGGGAATTTAATGCGCCGCATTTGACTTTAGTTGTTGAGCGATTGTTGATTTACAGTTAGGGGCTTGAATGGGTTTATTTTCTTCATTTAAAAAAAATTATTAGCCCTTTCACTGGAATTTTGCACTACAAAACTGAAATATAAATGCAATTTTAATTAAAGAAACATTTTCAATACAAAGCAGTCAGATTCACAACTCACAACTCTCATTTGTTCTTGTATAACCTCAAACTTACATATTCCAATATGAACTAATAGCATAAATTTTATAATTTTATTGAATTAATCTCTACTCACTTTAAGTTACCATCTGCTCATTTAAACATGTTTTTCGCTACAAATTCCTGACCCATGTTTAACACGTTGAAAGACGAAATTAAAAAAAATTTTAACTCCCAACCACTTTTTACTCGCCAGATGTTGATTTTCAAAAACTGAAAAACATGAGTTGAATTATTTCTGTTTTGAAGTACATTCAGCAAATCTGTAATCAATGGGCCCAATAATATAACAATTCTTAACCCATTGTTGAGCTCAACAGATTTGTATTACATAAAAAGTCAAATAATAATAATAATTGACTGGCACGACAGCCCGCTTACGCGAGACTAAGGCCTAGCTTCCCGGAACCACCCGTGTTGTGCGTGTGAATTTGTACGCGGGTGGAAGGGACCTACAGTTTTATGCCGGTTCCGAACGGCAGGTTGGGAGCTCTTTCATAAGCAATTTTTACTCTCAGACATTTTTCCATTCAAACCTTAACCCATTGTTGCCGTCGCCCAATTTTTTTTATTTCTTATTACAACAAATTAAAAATAGTTATCGTATTATGTCTCATTCAAGGGCATTCAACGAGTTTGAGGTCAACTGGACAGTCAGATCACATTTTTCCATTTTAAATCTTAACCCATTATTGACCTTGTTAAATTTTTATTAAAAAAAATTAAAAGTGTTTATCAAATCATTTCTCATTCCAATGGCATTCAACGAGTTTGAAGTTAACAATTACAACAACAATTAAATCACATTTCTCCATACAAATCTTAACCCATTATTGACCTTGTCAAATTTTTATTACAAAAATGAATTCTTATAAAATAATTCCAAATTTCAAAGGCATTCATCAAGTTTAAAGCTAATTGACTCGATTAATCATCTTCATATGTAAAAATTCTTAACCCATTGTTGACCCCGCCAGGTTTTGATTAAAAAGAAAATAAAAAATACTTGTCGAATTATTTGAAATTTGAAGTGATTTTACTAAATATGAAGTCTATTAGCTTTCAAAACATATTTCTTAGTACAAACCTTAACCCATTGTTGCCGCCGTCAAATTTTTATTATAAAAAATTAAATGTATCGAGTCATTTCTCATTTCAAGGGCATTCAACGAGTTTGAATTCAATTAAACACATTTCTCTCCACAAATCTTAACCCACTGCTGCCTTTGTTTAATTTGTATTAAAAAAATTTTAAACATTTATCGAATCATTTCTTATTTCAAGGGCATGCATCAAGTTTGAGGTCAATAGGTACATTATATTTGTTTCTTCATACAAACTCTTAACCCATTGTTGACCTTAAACCTTTTCGAACCCGCCAAATGTTGATTTTCGAAAAATTTAAAAACAAAAGTCAAATATTTGAAATAATTTCTCCCATTAAATCACGTTTCTCCATATAAGACCTGAACCCGTCTTCGGCCCGTCTTAAGATCGGAAATTCTGAAAAATATTTTCTTAGTGAAGGTTCGATTTCTGATTTTTGTGGCAGCCGCCGTGGCTCAGTTGGTTAGTTCGTTGGACCGCGAGTCGAAGGCAGCAACCTCAGGTTCAAATACTGCCTGTAATAACACCTAAAAAAAATAACGGGAAAACTCGTTTTCTCTTTCGGTGGCTGTCCTCTCAGCTGGAAATGGCAAACCTCTGAGAGTAAAAAATGCTTATGAAAAAGCTCCCAACCTGCCGTTCGGAACCGGCATAAAACTGTAGGTCCCTTCCACCCGCGTACGAATTCACACGCACAACACGGGTGGTTCCGGGAAGCTAGGCCTTAGTCTCGCGTAAGCGGGTTGTCGTGCCAGTCAATTATTATTATTATTAGATTTTTGAAATCTAAGATCGGAAATTCTGAAATTTATTTTCTTAGTGAAGGTTAGATTTCCGAATCGAAGATCGGAAATTCTGAAAAATATTTTCTTAGTTAAGGTTAGATATTTGAAATATAAGATCGGAAATTCTGAAAAATATTGTCTTATTGAAGGTTAGATTTATGAAATCCAAGATCGGAAATTCTGAAAAATAGTTTCCTAGTGAAGGTTAGATTTTTAAAATCTAAGATCGGAAATTCTAAAAAATAGTTTCTTAGTGAAGGTTAGATTTTTGAAATCTAAGATCGGAAATTCTGAAAAATATTTTCTTAGTGAAGGTTCGATTTTTGAAATCTAAGATTGGAAATTCTGAAAAATAGTTTCTTAGGTTAGATTTTTGAAATCTAAGATCGGAAATTCTGAAAAATATTTTCTTAGGGAAGGTTAGACTTCTGAAATATACCTACACATAAAATTTCGTATTTGTTGCTTCAGCGATTTCGACTCGGCGATGATGATTAGAGATTTGCACTTAACCCAATCTATATACGTCTATATATATATATATATATATATATATATATATATATGTAGATTAAACTATTCATCCATGACTTGGATCTTTGCAATTGCAAAGAATCGATTTCGCTGTCAGCTTCTGCCTTCACCATTTTCCACTCCCACCAAACTCAACTAAGCGAAGCATCACTGGCGCGCAGGACTCGCTGCTCTGGCACAACAACAAGGCACGCGAAGGTTCGAAAGCGCGCATTGCTGCAAATCCATAAATTGTCAATTTGTTAGGCCCATTAAAGCCGATATAACAAATCAAAGAAGAACGACCACAGAGCGAAGAGGCGCGAAATGTACAACGAAAAACGCAAAGTTGTTATTAGCGTCAGCGATCGTCGGCGGCCGCGGGCCGTGTGCGTAAATGGCCGCAAAAACTGGGTCTCCTGGCCACAGGCAGCCAACCAACCAACCGGCCAGTCAGCCAAATTGTGTGATTAGCAACGGCACAGCGGGAAAGCCCATCGAGCCGACCGAACGCGATCGATAAAGGTGCTGATTGAGAATGGAATCGTCGCGTTGGCTGTCGGGCGGACATTCCGGCCAAACACTTTCGCAAGCGACGCTGCTTGTTTTATTGCGTACGACTGAAAATTGCCGCCGCTGCCGCTTCGCACGCGCAGACTGCTTATTGTCGACGGGCCCGAAACAGAGTTGCCTGCCTTTAGTAAATTTGGAAATTTTTAACAATTGAAGTAATTGAAGAGATTTTAAATGTTTAAAACGGATTTGTAAACTTGAGAGGAATACAATAACCTCAAAATTCACGCACCAAGTTTGCAACCATGGCAGCACTGTTCACCTCATCCACTTAGTTCCGTTGCCAGCATTCGATGCCAACGAAAAGTGCTTGAAATTGCCATCCGCCGGTACTTGCCGCATCACACTTTACGGCAGCGGCCGCGCGGCGATCGTGCGGCGGTAATTATGCACGCTTCATAAATTCAGCGCTGATTCCTTTAACATGACCGCAACAAGGCAGCAAGGAAGCGTTGCATGTGCGCGTGCAGAGGTGAAATACCAAATAAATCCACTAAAACGGACATTGATTTAAATAACAACGTTTAAAGTTAATCGCCTCTGATGGCCGCTTTGCGCCTGCGCGGCCACGTGCAACTCATATAAAGAGAAATGATTTATTTACAAATAAGCAGCGCTATCTGAGTGATGTGGCCGATAATAATAAAATGCAATCAGTTAATGCGGTGCGCTATCACTAACCTACATAAATGTGGCCCGAAAAAAGCAGCCGCCGCATAACTGTTGTACGCGAGCGACCAGTATTCTTCGACCCGTTAACCTTCGCGATGTGCAGTGCTGGCCGCCAACTATTGCCATCATTATTGCACACAAACTGCTCAGCCCCCTAAGTTGACAAGCAATTAAAATTCATTTGGAACATGCACTGCACACACACACACTCACACGCACACAATGGAATCTGTTGTCCTTATCTGCGTTTGGCGATCAGCGCCGATCGTGTGAAGATACGCGCGCACATGAATTTGCCTACCGGCTGTGCGTTTCCTGGAAGTGCGGCGTACGCCATCGACTCTGCTCCGCCGCTCGTTTGTCAAACATATGTCACAGCCGCAATGTCGCCGGCACTACCGCTGGCGGCGGCACTTGCTCGATTTGGCGCGCTTGATCAGTTCATTATTACAAGATTTCGTCATGGTGGTCAAATGTCATATTAGCATAAAACTCTCTCGTTCAGACTTCGGACTTGTTTTATTTTGCTTATTTGTGCAGTTTTGTTTTCCTTTAACAATTCGTCGCTCGTCAGCTTATCGCTTTGTGATCTCATTGCGGTGCAATGCTGCGCGCGTAACGAGGCACTCATGCCGCCTTCTGTGCAGTGCTGCTGCTTACCGAACGGTGTGACAGCGACAAATTGCCGGTAATTACAACGAAACAAGTTACGCACATTTTTATCGCGATCGCGATAAGCATCGGCCGCGATCGTGTCGCTTTCGTGTGTGTGTGCGAGGATCGTTGAATGATTTCCTTCGGAGAGCCAAACACTGGCTTCATGAATTATTGCACATTTTCAAGATATGAACATAAATTAAACACAGCAATTTTTCCTTTCTTCTTGCACATTTAATTGAAACGAACACAAAATTTCTGCTTCACAAGTGTGAGTCGTTGTAAATGGTCAATACGACATTTGCTAGAAAAAGAGGAAAAAAATAAACGTAAAATACAAAGTTCATCCATTTCACAGGTCCTTGATCGGCTAAGTGTCGTATGGGCGCGAAAAAGTACGGTCCGTTTTTTTTTTGACGGTCCGTTTGACTGGCTTCTCGGCCTTCTGCAGATTCTCGTAGGGATTCGCAAAGTACAGGCCGCGCTGCGGATAACTGGGTGCAGTCCAGTTCGACCGGCAGTCCCAGCTGACATCCGAAACACCAGATCGAACACTGTACTGCGACTCCGAAGTGGTCGACCGCACACTGCGCGGCGAGCGAGAAGCAAACGATTGAACACTCTGTTGTGAGGGCCGATTGTAAGCAGTATTGCGATGCTTTGGATTCTTTCGTTCTTTCAATTTGTTCTTTCGTTGTAAGAGGTCTGTGACCGTTATTGGTGGGGGAAGCGGTACGGGTGGCGGGGCGTGATTGCGCCACATTTGCGAGCCGGTGGTGCTTTGCGCTTGGCTCACGAAAAACCCATTCGATACGGTAGATGGTCGGCGATAGCTTAGATTGCTGGTGCTGGTGTTGCCCGAATTTTTGCTATTCCATCTGCTGTCACGCGACCGAACGGTGAGCTTATTTAAATCTTCTAAATAATTCTCCCGTTCGATGTAGTGACCGCGAGCGGAAGCGAACTCTGTAAGGACAACACAGTTTACAGTGAGTCTCGAATAAAACGAAACACGTGTGACGGCAACTTACTTCTGATAGCGTCTTCGGGCCTCACGCCCATCTCGGAGATCATATAGTTGCAAATGAAGTAGCCTGTGCGATTCACGCCGTGCGTACAATGAACACCGATTAGTTTATCTGTGAAGAAGAAACAAATAAAAGAAAAACAATTAGTTTAAAAGACAATGCGTCGAAATAACTGATTGCAATTAAATGCAAAATATACGAAAACAAAGTCCCACACTGCCACTCAGACCGCAACACAACCAACGCCATTTCACACAAATCTGCCACTCATTCATACTGAAATAAATATCCTGCGATTTTACTGCGATGCCGTGCGGCCAATAACAAAAGCTGTGCGTTCATTTGTAGTTAACGTTTTCGGAGGGAAGCAAAAGCCAACAGCAAATCAAAGCGACCGCCAACTGCGAGTTCAAACCGCAACATTCCAAGACGCATAAACGGCCAAAGCGTCTACAAAAATGTTGCAAACTAATTTGAAATGCAACAAAGCCGCAAAAGCAAGCAGGCAACAGCATCGTCGCCGCAGCATCCACAACAAATGCATTCAAGCCAAAGTCAAAAACATTTCAAAAATTTTTATATTCATTTCAAGTCGCTGCGACGATGGTGCAAAGCGGCCGATGGCTCAAATAAAGGAAGAAACTGCCAGAAATTGACCGCAAAAATTTAATTTACAAAACAACCGCAAAAATATGTCAACACCCACACTCGAAATGGCCGCAGTTGCACGTTTGTGCGGCGGTCGCCACAATTGGCTGGCCTGGCAACGCAGCGCCGACAGCGGCCAAAGCGTGTTGAAACGCACAACGACAGGAGTTGAGCCAATGTTGGCAGCAGCAGCAGCAGCAGCAGCAGCGGCACAACATTGGCAATAAATTTCGAAAACATGTCAGCAACAGCCGCGCACCAGCACCAAAGGAGCAGCCAGCAGCCGTGGAGCGAGCGCCTGCGCAGCCGCTACAACAGATTCGTCATGTTTGCGCTGCACGGCGCAACGCGACGCAACGCAACGCTGCGGCACAGCGGCCACAAACGCAGCAGCATGCAGCATCTCCAATTTGCAGTCGTTGTCGTCAAGTTGTGCCGATGACAAGACCACCGCAACGACTGATTTGTTGTTATTTGTGTTTCACTCGTTGTTGAGCTGAAATGTTTGTCGATTTCTTGTTATTTAACATTTTTTTGTTGGTTGTTTTTTTGTTGTACTTGTCTCTGTTATTTTTGCATTTGCAAGTTGCATGGAAATTTATAGCATTGCATAGCAAATAGCAAAAGAGCAAAGAATATGAAAAAATCCCATAAGAAGAAAAGTTGTTGCTGTAATATTTAAAGATTATTCGAAGCGAAACGACATTATTTGGTGATCGAGTGATGGGGGAAAACATTATTTATAATTAAAATGAGTCAAAATAAGCATTTTACATTGCATAAAAAATGACCTTAGCTGCAATTATTTTATTTTAAAACAAATGAAATGTATTTTTTACTCAACAATATTGTGTTATATTTTCTAAAAAATGCCGAATATTAAAAAAAAATTATTTTCGATTAAGCAAAAAAAACTTTACGTACAAAATAATTTAAAACAGTTTAGGCTAAAATTAATTTTATTGAAAAAAATTTGTATAAGTATGTATAATATTTTTCTGGCTTATTTCTTCTAATATATTTTGTAGATTTTTTAAAAATGTTTTTGGTTTTCCGTTAAGCAAAAAACGTTGCCGCAATTAATTTAATTTAGAAAATGTTAAAACTATTTTTTCTGGCTTATTACATTCTTAATTTTTTTTTTTTAATTTTTGAAAATTTTTATATTTCCAAGTTTTGATTAAGTAAAAATATTACTTAAAAAAAATATCTAAACATGTTTTCTGCTGCTAAGGTTTTAATCTAACACTATTTCCAAAATAAATGTATTCTTTTTAAATAATTGTTTTTTTAATTTTTTAGTTTCCGCAAAAATATGTAAAAAAAATTATTTTATTAATTAATTTAATTAAAAAAATTGAACGTAAATGTCTTTTCTAGTACATTTTCTAGACTTTTTAAAAGTTTTACTTGCAAAAGTTTTACATCTTTTAGTTTTCAGTTAAACAAAAGAACATTACATACAAAATAATCTAAAACAGTTTAGACTGCAATTAATTTAATTTTAAAAAATTCAAAAATTATGTTTTCTTGCTTATTTTACTTCATGTTTATTTTTTTAATTTTTGAAAACTTGTGGCTAGTTTTTGGTGTTTTTGGTTAAAAAAAAAAAACAAAATACATAAAAAATTATCTAAATCAATTTTCTGCTTATGAGGTATTAATTTCAAACAACTGCAAAAACTAAATTTATTTCTTTCAAATAACTTCCAAACAGTTTTATATTTTTGTTAAGTTTTCAGTTAAGCACAAATATTGCATAAAAATTATGTAAAACTGTTTTATCAATTATTTTAATTAAAAAAAAAGAACTAAAAATTAAATGAATTTTTTTCAAATAAATTTTTACTTTTAAAATTTTTCACTTTGTTTTTTAGTTTTCGGCAAAAATATTGCATAAAAAATTAATTAAAATCGTTTATTAAATATTTTAATTTCGAAAAAAAGGTATTTAAAATTACATGTATTTGTTTCTAGCACATTTTTAAAAATAATGAAAAATAATTACTGAACCCTCACATGCAGATATTTCCTAGTTAAAGGGGAATCCCTTTTCCAACAACATTAGCCACAACAATGCGCAAGCTTGTATTCAACAAGCAAACACAACAAGAAAACAAACAACAGCAAACATCAGCAACATCATTAACGCCAAAAAAAGCGTTGCACAAAAGCCGCAAGAACGCAAATCACGCATGAAAATTTCTCTAATAAGCAAAGCAGCAGACAAAGCAACGCCCCACCGTGCGGTTGGATTTCAACAAATTTGCAAAACAAAATTACAACGCAAAATGAAAACAAGAATGTAAAAAGGCACGAAAAGCGCTGGAGAAAATCAGTAGACAAATTGAGTGCGCGAGCACGCGCCCACCTAAAAACCAACAAAGAAAGCAGAGCCCAGGTTCATTGGCGCACTCTGTGCAGCGGCAGCGACTGAATGGGCGATGAAGACGGCAGCAACGGTGGCTTCAGTGGTGTTGTGCGCACCGCACAATGCGGCAACGCAAAATGCAGAACGTGCAAGGTTAAATTTCTTGGCGTTTTACTTTAATTTCCCCGACGAGCAAAGTTAGATGCAAACTCGTCATAAATCAGCGCATTCACTTTGTGCAGCGCCAGGCAACTGGTAGCGTAGTTTTGAGCATTTAATTGGCATAAGCACCTTTTTTATAGGCCAAGCCAATTGCCACAACATGCAATTACATGGGAATTTTTAGTTTTTCGTAGTTGTTAGTATTAGATACACGAATTGCGATAAGACGGTGGAAACTGTTTACACATTTCTGCGATGAGTTTGCATGTTTGGCCATTAAATACGAGAAAGTATGGCACTAGTTTCTTTACTCGCCTACGCGAATCATTTCAAAAGAGCTTAACAAGACGTGTACGTTGGGGAAATGAACGCAGTCAGGGAGTTTTTCAAGTAGCTAATGAAATTATGATAATTTAATTTTTTTTAGTTATATTTGAGGCACTCAAAATCAGACTCAAGACCAAGGAACAGTGTCCATGTTCCAATTTGACTTAACCCTCAAGTGCACAGGTCCGACTCAAGGCGTGGTAACTTAGATACATTCAAATCCAATATAACACAGATATATAGATTTTTGAAACGACAACTAAATCCAGTCTTTTTGCTAATATTTAATGAACATTTTTGTCAAAGTGGTTTTCTGCTAACAAGATAAAATAAGATGACAAAATTCAAATGTATTTTGTTTTTTTGGTTTAGATTGTCGGAATCAGTCAAAATCAAGTTTGATTCATGATACAAAAAAATAAAGGTAGAGCCGCTGTGAAATTTTTTGACACTAAACGGTCTAATTGGCGTTCTTCGTATTCGTAAAATGCTTGAGTCGTGATGCCACTAGTGTTTTTTAAGGTTGTAAGGATTTTAAGATGTTTTTTAAAATAAACACGGAATAGGCATTTCACTGTGAGATATATATAATATAATATAAATAGATAAATATATATAAACAAATATTCAAGAGATTTTCTAACAACAGTACGGTAGCACATTTTCAAAGGAGAACGCCAAAAAATCGTTTAGTGTCATATGATTATAAAATCTTCAAATTTTCGTAGTTGTCAACAAACCATTTTGACAGTCAAAATTTCTTCCAAACTAAAAAACAAATCAGCTGATTTAAAGCGGTCACCTGTATGAATTCGCCTTGGTTTTAGTATTCAATACTCACCATTTCCTCTATTATCATTCAAGAAGTTTATCACATGCCACTTGAATCTGCAAATCAAACAAAACATTTAAAAGCAAATTAGACGTTGAACAATTAAAGTCTATTTACTTTTTAACAAGATGAGGTGCGGGCGTCTGATGTCCAGGTATCATCAGTTTCATGTACTTTAAGCCATTTTCTTCAAAAAACTGCAATTTGGAAAACATAAATGAGCCAAATTGTGATGTGCATTATGAACAAGCAACAGAATGACTGATTGGAATGAAAATATTAGATAAGAAAAAATGCCACCTACACTTGGATCATAGTAGCGACAGGTGTTTGTCAGGTCAATAACCATGCCCAAGTTAGGTATGGTTGCCAATAGTTGCTTACTATCCAAGCGAAGTTCCTTGTCCACGGATGTTAAGACGTGCTGTAAATACAAAAAGTGATGAAGCATTTAAAACTTGTGAAATATTTTTATGTCAATTGTTGGTTCAAACAAATAACAATTCGAGTATGAGATGTGGGTGTGTTTCATCTCTTCATATTTTGAATATTCAAATAAAACTGCACTCAGACTTACAGTGCCAACATAAAATACTTTAAAACGATCTGCGTTGCAACGTTTTCTCCTACAAGAATTATGACTTCATTGATTTTCAATTACAAACTGCGCCGAAAGCGAAAACCACTGAATGTCAATGCAAAGGCTATGCGAAAATCGCTTTAGTCAAGGCCTCGCGGCCTCGGGTCATGCGTGGCCCACCCCAACGCTGCCAATATAAATTGCTTAATTAACTAAAAATAAAGGAAGTTAACGACAGCCAGCACAGACACACACACACACATGAACGTGAGGACGTGTCAAGCGCTGTGCCCATAATTAATATAAATTTAGTTTTAAACAAAAAAAATGCAGTGCCTGCAAGTCAAGTTTGCCAGTGCATTGAGGAACTTGCAGGGCAAACAACATAAAATACGCACAAAAACAAATAAACTACACTACAAAGATTCCGAAGGGGCAACAGCAGTCACAACACAGCGCCCACCGCCTGGCCGACTGTTATTTAATTAAGCAAAACAATTTAATTTCATATTCATATTTTTCATGGCATGGCGCTCGGTGCCGCCGCCGTCGCCTTGTGCAACATACTGTATGAACATTTGGGCAGGCAGCTACGTGGCCGAACAGGCGTGTGGTCCGACCGACCGTGTCCTGTTGCTGTCCCGTGCGCTGCTGACCCGCGTGCGTGTAAACCGCTGCGCCGGTGTGCATGAACATGTCCGAAGCAATAACATGTCAGTTGCCACTTTTATGCATAATTACAAAAATTTCAAAAGCTTCTTTAGGGCTCCATGTTGGTGGCCCATTATCTGTCGTTTTTTTTCATATCATTTTTATGCTTGAATATTTGCTTGCCTCCTGTGTGCGGAAATTTATTATGTGCTTCATTGCAACATTCATCAAGCAATGCATATCAGAAAATGTTGCTCCACTTTGAAAACCGGTTTCGGTACAAACAAATGCAGCGGAATACAGATTTTGAAGGCATTGTGACAAGGAATGAATAAGTAAGGAACTTGTTAAACAATTTTTAACCATATTAACCCTTTCAATACGACTTTTGGCCAGTGAAGATATTTCTGTATAATTGAACTAAATGTGCTGTAACTAAGTAAAAGAACATGTTTACATAATTTCAGTTTTTTTTTTTTATGCACAAGGAGCACGCTTACACTTCTGAACGTAAACCAAGTATGAATTAGCATAACCTAAGCTAACCAAAACACGTGTTGTGAAGTACTGACTACAGACTACTGTTTAGTCCCATCCCAGCATTTTAAAAGCGAATACTTTTCGCACCAGTAATTTTTTAACATTATCTGGGACTTATATATCCCCGCAGTATTGAAAGGGTTAAATATTGGGTGGAAAGACATGACGAATCATGTGCAAAAATTAAACTTATTTAAATGTAATAATTAATTTTCATTTTCCAATTAAAGTATTGATTCATTCAAAGACTAAGTTTTGAACTAAAGACATTGAATCAATGAAAGCTATGAAGCCATGATTTCTGCATATAAGCCATGACACAAATATATTTGTATGGCATCAATGATATTAACCACTAAACCACTAACTAAATTGTGTGGATTTTTCTCGTAACAATTTTACAGATTTAATCAAAAACTTAGTAACTTAAGTTATGCTGATTTTAGTAAATACCCTAAAGTGGGCCAAGTGGCCGCTTGTAGATCATCTCCTTGGCCATGTGACCCATTGTGTTAGCATCATAAAGTCACAATATAGTGAACATTATTTTGTACAATGAGAAAACCTTGATGAAACTTAGCAATCTGGCAAAAGACGAACGCAGCCGTCATTAAAAGCAGAACACATCTGCGACATAAGAAACCAAACATTCCATAGGCAAAGGACACCAAAAATTCTTTGCGACGCAAACTCGTACAAAGTTCAGTCTCTGTGCATACGCATAGGAATGCAACCCACATCTATTCAAGCTTCAGCTTCAGTTGTTTGGACAATCTTTTAGAGAGCCAGAGCCATTACTCAAATAACATTTCCTCAGACTTCCCAACTTGTATTGCCGTGTTTACTGCACCACAGCTGCTCTCAGCAGTCCAGCGATGCCATCACAACTTACCTCGCGGAGCGGCACTTTGAATGCAATGAAACGTGTTCCATCGACACGCTTGCCAATCGGTTTATATTTGAGCCATCTGCAAGCACACAAGAAAACAAACTGATAAAAGCCAACCAGTAACCGGCCACCGTGCCTGGAATTGACTGCCTCACCTATCTGGTATAGGTGGCGCCATTTTTATTCCGCTGCCAAACGTACGTGTTACACTGAAGTCGAAACGCAAATTTTGACTACACTAAAAATTTCACAAACTTTTTTTGAAATTTAGAACAAAAACTATGAAAGTTAAAAAAAAATAGAATTTGGCAAGTTTACAAATTTACTGCAAACTCCACGCACGCTCGTCAAAAGCATATCACAAAGAATGACAATAGAATGAGAGAATCACAATGAACATGCGAATGGGAGAAGGAGAGTGTTTGACAGTAACTGTTCTCATCAACAGCTGTGTGGTGGGAATGCCATGGTGAAATCACTATGGGGAATGCAAACCGAAAACAGGCGATGGGCAGTTTTCGAGCAAACGATTGTAGTTTTTATTTAATTAAATCGATTTTTGGGCCGCCATTAATTTAACGATTTGAAAAGAAGAGTAAAATATGATCATCGAAAATAGTGTGGATTCTAACAGTTTATTATTTCTTCTACTCCAATCAGTCAAATTTGTTCTTCTCTATGATCACACATTTTGCGTCATTACTGCATCACAAACCATTCAATCGAATACATACATTTCTATTGTTCGACATCACATTCAACTACCATTTCCATCCCTAACAGAACCAAATAATGGCCCTATGATTTGTTGTCTCTTCCAATCGATTTCTCGCCACTTGTTATCGAACATTGTTGAACCATCGCTAAGATACGACTTTTGGACTTTTGCAGCGATCGTCGTGTGGGCAAGTTAATTGGACGAACGTAACAAGTGGGTTGCAGCCAGCCAAGAAAAAACTAAAGTTCTTATCACTAATTGGCGTCCATATTGCAGACGGACAGCAACAACTCAAACGCTTCCTGATCTATTTTAATTGCTTTTGAGACGAAATTCACCGCAGCACACCGTGAGAATGTTCAGCGCCAATGCCAGAAATATGATGCGCAGCAGCCTGGTGAGTGACCGGTGCCATCACATAATAACATGCAAATAATTTTCACTGTTTTGTCCCTCTCGCTGTCGCACAGCTGCACCGCTGCAAGAGCACTTTGGTAGTGGCGGAGCACAACAATGAGGCGCTCAATCCCATCACGCTGAATGCCATCTCCGCGGCAAAGAAAATTGGTGGTGACGTCACAGTGCTGGTGGCAGGCACCAAGTGTGGACCCGTAAGTCTGCCCTTAGTCCAAATACCAACTGTTTACATAATCACTTTCATCGCATCCACTCTTTCCACAGGCTTCCGAAGCTGTCTCCAAAGTGGAGGGTGTTGCCAAGGTTCTGGTTGCAGAGAATGCCGCCTTCAACGGCTTCACCGCCGAGTCGGTGACACCGCTGGTGCTGGCCGCACAATCGCAATTCAAATTCACCCACATACTGGCCGGAGCCACCGCTTTCGGCAAGAATGTGCTGCCACGCGTTGCTGCCAAGTTGGACGTTTCGCCCATATCGGAAATCATTGACGTAAAGTCAGAGGACACCTTTGTGCGCACCATCTACGCTGGCAATGCCATACTGACGCTGCGCTCCAAGGATCCGGTGAAGGTGATCACTGTACGTGGCACCAACTTCGCACCTGCAGCTGCCACCGGCGGCAGCGGTGCTATTGAGCAAGCGCCCGCCGGCGACTGTGCCAGCTCGCTGAGCGAATTCGTCTCGCAAGAGCTGACCAAATCCGACCGTCCCGAGCTGACCGGCGCCAAAGTGATTGTGTCCGGCGGCCGTGGCCTCAAGTCTGGCGACAATTTCAAGCTGCTCTACGATCTGGCCGATAAGTTTGGCGCCGCTGTGGGTGCTTCGCGTGCCGCTGTTGATGCTGGCTATGTGCCAAACGATTTACAAATTGGCCAGACGGGCAAAATAGTGGCACCCGAGCTGTACATTGCGGTGGGTATTTCGGGAGCCATTCAACACTTGGCGGGCATGAAGGATTCAAAGACAATTGTCGCCATCAACAAGGATGCGGAGGCGCCCATCTTCCAGGTGGCTGATATTGGGCTGGTTGCCGATTTGTTCAAGGCTGTGCCTGAGCTAACGAAGAAATTGTGAGGTGAAACGAGCGTTGGGCGTTAATGAGCGCGTGTAGTGAGGCAGTACGCAATTGGAACCATAATGCATTTATTTGATTTTATTTTGCTATCATAAAATTTACACATATCTTTTTTTGTCTCAGTTTTTATTTTTTAAATTGGCGCTTTTTGTCCTTTTTGTAATTTTTGTAAGATTAAAGTTTGTAAAATTCTATCATGTACCGAAAAAATATTGTTTTGCACGCTCCGGCGGTTATCAATTGATTACGCAAGCACGCTGCCTGCTTGAGACGCTTGTGTAAAGTGTTGCCCAGCATTGCAGCATACTTTTAGGGTTGAGATTAGTTACTCCATTACTAGATGAATTTTGTTGTTGAAGTGTAAAGTTGAATACAATATTAATCATACACTAATGTTAAAAGTTTAAAGTGGAAGATGTACATTTAATCAACATTTTTATACCATCAAAAATCTTGTGAATAAACGGCGCACTAAATGATAATGAAATTTTCAAGTCTGTCCCACCATATGTCAGGTACCATAGCGACATATATAAGTAAATTAATGTGCAATAAGCATAAATCATATTCGGCAGGGAACATAGGATATTAATAAAATAAGAATTAACATATTTAACATGCAATAAATAATTTGAATGTCTAAAACCGAGTAAAGTCAACTTCCACTTGATGGCAAAAATTGTGTAAAACTATTTCAGTTCAATTGTTGTGGGCCTGTCGCTATAAAAAATTACATGGCGCAAAACTAAAAAGGCTTGTCAATTGACTTTGTCATAATATGCGTAACATAAGATGAGATTAAAATTATGTTCCACTTTTGTAAACCGTAATCAATGCAAGTAAATATTAAAAAACAAGAAAACAAATATGAACAAATAACATGTGACGCCTTGAGTTATTAATAAAACCGCTGACCGATTTACAACACAATGGCTGTGGAAATTTAGAAAACACACAAATCACCAAAGACCAAAGAGGAGAGCAACAAACTCCGTTGACATAGTGGAATCGTAAAAGGCATTTTATATTCACACATACATACATACATTATATGGTTTATATATGCCAGAGATCGACAGACAGCTATCAGATGAAAAACGCCTGCCGCACGCATTGTGATGGGATTTTTGAAAGCATTTAGTATTTATATGTACATAAATAGCGTTATCGCACAATTTTATGTCAAAATGTCTAGTCGAATGTCTAACGACAATACTTCACCCAATCACCCACCGAAAACAAGCCCGTCGATTTCGCGCGTTTCCGCACATTCGTGCTGACAGCGCAGTTGTTCACATTACAAATACTAATTTGATTATTCTCGGTGCATTTGTTCAACATGAAAACCGCTGTGTTCGCGCATTTCCGAGTGCGATTGCCGCATTTCAATTTTCGATTATTCAATATGCAATTATTGCAATTCGCTCCAGACGGCTTCCAGCACTCGTTAAGCAATTATGTAAGGTTGCCCCTCTCGCTCGCGCTCTCACTTGGCCTTTGTTACTTGCACTTTCTAGCTGATAGGCTGCGCTGGCCGGCCGATTGCTGCTGGTGCCGTCTAAGGCGAGTCTGACAGGTTGCATGCGTCGCAATATGGTAATTTTCAGCATTTTTGTGCGATTTTGCACTGCCACGCCGCATTGGGCTGATGAAATAATGTCGCACAGTTGCTTGCATGCTCGCGCGGCGCACCAAACACGGCGTCTGGCTGGTGGGGCGCACCGAAGCCGTCAACGCACCAAAATTAAGAAACTTTATATGAGCGATTTTATTTTTAAATGCATTTCCGGCACAGCGGAAAACTGCACCTGATGATTTTTTTTTTAAATGTTTGCCATATAAAACGGCTTTTGTTTTTGTTGTAGGCACTATGTGACTTATGAAGTGTTCAGGTTGCATTAGAAACAGCGGTGCGCCTGTTGGCGGATCATATCGACGAAGTGGAGCGACGCAAAAGCAACAAACAGCTGCAGTGACTAATGTCTATGTTCAGGACCGATAATGATTGTTTTTTTTTTACATAAGAAAATGATGTGTCTCAAATTTGTTTTTATTGCTCTAGTTTGAGCTCCGATCGTAAACAAGATGTGGCAATTGCCGCTCTCTTTGTTTTGCAATAATTTCGACCTTGAGAGATGCGAAAAACTGGACCCATAAAGTCATATTTGTTCAATCATAAATAATACTTCCCGCTGCTTTGTGTGAACTTCTGGACCAAACTTAAAAAGCGAAGTTCTATATGGAAAAAGCCAACTGCTGCTCATTAAAAAACTTATCAACGGGCGCATTGCTTTCAGCGGGTAGAGCTACCGGAAAACGTAAAATTCATCTCGTTCGTATTCCGCACATAACGTTCAGAACAAATATTATTATTATTAATTAAAATATACATTTTAATTATTGTTGTTGCTGTTATTGTTATTGCTGTTACTGCTGCTCCACAACCTGATAAGCAGCCACTTGCAAGCCGATGTATGTACATCAATACAAAGTAGTAAAGCCAACAACAGAGCAGAGCAACTTTGCGCTTGAGACACCGTCGCAGTCGTCGTCGTCGTCACAAGATGAGTGCAACAGTGCAGCAGCGGCATTGCAGCTGTTGCAGTATTTTCCTGTACACCTAACCGTGCGGACGCTACCAACGGACAGCAACGATTGCCACAGCAGCAACAATTGCCGACAGTGACGCGCAACATTCGCATTCGCGCAGCGCAGCAAAGTTCCAATACTTACATAGTTGAATATAGCAAATCGATCAGTAAGGAACCACCAACCAAGGCAGAGATGAGCGCCAAAGCGCGTGTCTGTGTGATTGGAGCGGGCACCGCTGGCCTCTGCGCGCTCAAGCACGCGCTACAGCACGGCCTGGACGCCGTCGCGTACGAGCAGTGGAGCGAGATCGGCGGCACCTGGGTCTTTACGGACAAGACAGGCGCCGATGGCGACGCGAATGTGCACAGCAGCATGTACGAGGGACTGCGGTGCGTCAGCGTGCCAGTCAACCACGATCAACGGCTACTAAATTTCACGAAATTTGTCAACTTTTAGCACGAACCTGCCCAAGGAAGTGATGGGCTATCCGGACTACAACTACCCGAGCGACATCGAGGAGTCGTTTGTGCCGTCCGCGGAGGTGCTGCGCTTCCTGCAGTCCTACGTCGGGCACTTTGATCTGGCGCCGCACATCAGGCTGCAGCACGAGATAATACGCGTGCGTCCCTGGAACGGCCAATGGGAGGTAGGCGCGCTGGTCGGCGTACAAAACAACATGTTTACGGCAGACCCGCAGACGTTCTTGTACGCATTCTCGATTTAAATAGTAACTGTGTGTGCGTGTGTTTGTTTTTTTTCGAGATAGATCTATGTGCGCGACATCCGAAACGACACATACGAAATCGTGCACTTTGATTATGTGTTCGTCTGCAATGGCCACTACACCACGCCGCTCTACCCGGACGTCGAGGGCCTGGACGAGTACCGCGGCACCAAACTGCACAGCCACATTTACCGTAAGGCGGACGTCTTCAAAGGTGCGTCGTCTCAACACGAAACACAAAACTATTTGCTATCTGTCCCTTTGTCTCTCCGCCGCCAGACGCCACTGTGCTGGTGATCGGCGCCGGCCCTAGCGGCATGGACATCACCAACCACATACGCAAGGTCGCCAAGCGCATCTTCCTCAGCCACCACATGGACCCGGCGCCCAGCACCGACTTCATGCGCAACGTCACCCAGAAGCCGAACGTTGTGCGCTTCACCGCCGACGGCGCCCGCTTCGCCGACGGCAGCGCGGAGACGTTCGACTTTGTGATCTTCTGCACCGGCTACAAGTACGCGTTCCCCTTCCTCAGCGCCGACGTGTCGCTGCGCGTCGACGACAACTTTGTCTACCCGCTGTACAAGCACTGCATCAACATCAACTACCCCACAATGGCGCTGATCGGGCTGCCCTTCTACGTGTGCCCGTCGCAGCTGTTCGACCTGCAGGTGCGCTTCGCCCTCAAGTTCTTCACCGGGCAGCGCACGCTGCCCAGTCGCGAGGACATGATGGCCGACTTCGAGAAGGACATCGAGCAGCGGCGCGCCAAGGGACTCACCAATCGGCAGGCGCACCAAATGGGCGAAATACAGGTGAGTGGCGCGACTCGGCGTGCTGCACATTCGTTTGTTTATTAAGTTCTTTCGACGCACTGCAGTTCGACTACTACCGCGAGCTGTCGGAAATGGCCGGCATTACCAACATCAAACCGGTCATTGGCAAAATGATGAACGACTGCAGTCGCAAGTACATCTACGAGCTGGAAACGTACCGCGACACCCGCTTTAAGGTCATCGACGACGAGAACTTTGTCAAGTTTCCGCTCAAGAATTCATAATCACTGGCCGGGGAACTGGGGCGCTGGATGCTTGAATGTGGGTAATTGGGCTTCTTATGGCAACTTATTATTATTTTTACGATTAACATTAATAATTGTTTTATTTTTATTGTAAATACAAACATGTTTGCTTTTGCGTAAAACTCTTTCATTAACCTGTGCGAAATGCCCAATTCGAGATTCCCAGGTCGGGTCGTTAGCGTTTCAAAAAGATTGGTTCAACTAGTTTCGATTGCTGCAAAAACTTTAAACGCCGCTGAGAGTTGGTAACCAGTGGGAAACCAATGAAAATCATCAGTTTCACAACATCTGTCGGCATTAACATTGGTTAATGTTGCCTGGTGTGCGCTCGTCCAAGTTGTATCAGATTGTTTGCTACTTAATTGGTTCGAACTAAACAATTTCATTAAAGTAATTTAAACAATTTGTAGGTCAACAAAATGTGCTATTAACTCTCCCACCTCCTCTACCCCTGCTTATAGCCAGGATTTGAAAGAAATTTGTCTTTTAAGCCTCAATTGTGTGGACTACTTTCTGTGGGTTTCCATTTGCTAGTTTACATTTGGTGACCTATTTATTTTTCTGTTGTTAAAAGCACAAAATGGTAGTTTTATTTATATGTAAAAAATAATATTAACCCATTCGCTGCCAAGCCTAACTTATATGAAGTCATTCCCATTGCCATTTATATTTTGAGTGTTATTGTTTACCAAAGCTCTGTTATTTCTTGGTAAGAGCATATATATTATCATACATAATCATTTTGCTTAATTTAAATTTGTAAAAGATCATTCTCTGTAAATAAGAAATAAAGCATAATTTTTGTAAAAAAATTTATTTGTAGTATTTTTTCAAGTTTTTTACATTTTTATATTTATGTTGGGGCCACAAAAATTTGCTAATTCAAAAGCCTGCATGTTATAATATAACATATTTAAAGTAGGACGAGTATACTCGTCCTTGGCAGCGAATGGGTTAATCAAATCAATCAATCAATTTATTATAAGAATTAAAACACTTAACCCTATAACTGCCATTACGTTTTTCAACTCTTTTTTGTGCTTTGGAGATCTGCAGATCTCTGTGTTTTGGTCTAAACGCTAATACAGATACTTTCTATTTTGAAGTAATATTTGATAAATTAAACTAAAATTTGTGGATGATAATAAAACTCGATTAATTTTGTTGGTCTATGAAGTTAGCTATGAGAGCTCAGCTACCCAAAACGGTTCTAATTTAAAGAAACTGAAAAGTGATATCTGCTGTCAGGAATTTAGAACTTTGGTATTAAGTAATTGTCCGAATATTCGGATTTAGATTCAGTTTTTCCCAGGTTGTTTCGGTTCCTACAAAAAAATTGGCTTTGGTCGATACCGAAGCTTTTTAAATTATAAAGTAAAATGTAAAATAAATTTTTCATGTCATGAATGGCAGCAAAAATCTTTTTTATAAAGTTTTCTTATAAAAGTATTTCGATTGCTCCTGCAGAAGAACACCTCTGACTGCCGGTTACCACTTTGCAGCAAATATTGTTGACTCCATTATTTTTTTAGCCGTTTTTAACCTCTCTGCTTCACTGTTATTGGTGCAATAACAACTCACTCAACCCATACTTAAATTCGTCATTGCAAGAAATTTGAGAACAACTGCTACTGTCTGCTGAACGAACAGTTGGATTTTAAAACACGCATTCGGTACCATTGTGCATCAATCGTTGACGAGCCGCGCTCGACAGTGATACCAACACACACCGACACGAGGCAGAACGTGTAAGAAGGCAGTGATATATAATAAAATTAAAAAATTAAGAGGTGATAATGAAAGAGGTAAACAGGTTATGATTCCGGCAAATGTTCCATCGTCAAAGCATTGTTGTTCTCCTAATGCTGTGCAGATAAGCGGCGCCCACTTTCCCTGCAATCTTCCAAATTTGACTATTTTACAGCGGGACGCCATTACCAACGCGTCGTTTAAAATTGTAGGCGTGCGTACGCTCTGCTTAGTTGCGGTGCATCAGTGATCAGTGAAGCGAGTAAGAAGGAGTCAGAGACTAAACTATGGATGAGCTCAAGTCCAGTAAGGTCTGTGCGCTCAAGCAGGGCTTGGACATGGTGGCGTATGAGAAATGTCACGGCGGCACCTGAGTGTACACGGAGGATGTGAATGACAAGTACGAGGAGGATGAACACCGGACTGAGGTGGGCGGGCAGCATGGACAAACAACTAAAGTCGAAATGTGCAAAAAATGTTTCACGTTGGAAAGTTGTGAAATTCAGAACCAATGTGCCTAAGGAAATGATGGGCTATCCGGACTGTGATTATCCTGATAGCCTAGAAGACTCCTTTGTGCGCAGCCAGGACGTGTTTAACTTTTTGTAGTACGAGGTCATGAGAGGCAAAGAAAGTGGAGTCAATTTTGAGCCACCTGCTGTATGATGTGCTGGGTTTTATTTTGAGGTCATTGTACGTGGCGTTGCAAGCAACAGTTACGACAAAAAACTCTTTGAGTTTGTACTAATTTTCAATGGCTGTTTCTGCACGCCAGCCTATGCCGTCATTCAAGACTCTGAGGTGTTCAAGAGCAAAGATGAATATAGAACCACTTTAAAGGTCATAAGGATACGACGATTTCTTGAGTAAAATTCTTTGTTAAGTCTTTTACTTAAATAGTTATGAAATAGTAGCACATTACAAGACAAATTATGAAGACATATCAGCTCACATAATGGCCGAACGACAGGTGAGTGGGAATATTTCTCCGATTGGAAATCAGTGAATGAGCTTAATTTTTGTTGTTCTTTTTGCAGTTCGACTACTACAAGGACCTCGCCGACACGGCAGAGAGAGTCAACGTAAAGCCGGTGATTGTGAAAATCATGAAAGAATGTATGGTGAAGGTTTTGTATGAGCAGGAAACATATCGTGAGAACCGCTTTCGCATTTAAACGATCGCTGTACACTTCAAACTTAGCAATAATTTTCTTTTTTTATTTGTATGTTTGCATAAAGATTAAATTTGTTAAAGGCATTGTTGTATTTGGGCTTTCATACTTAACAATATAAATATGTAAATTAGTCGAGTACACAGGTTGATAAGAAAAAATTACACAAACACACTTTTACGTTCAATGTAAACCAATCGAATCGTGGATCGTTCGCATTAAACAGATTAGTAATGTACATATGTGCATAGTATGTATGTACATATGTATGTGGGTGTTATTTGTTATGGCTTCTACCAGCTGATCAACTCGTATCATAGAGTACGCAAATATGTTCAGCCTAAGAGCTTACATTGTTTTCCATATTTTCGCACTAAAATTTATTTTAGCAATTTCGTGAGTAATTGAAGTGACAATCATTTTTTTTTTTGCTTTTAATAAAATAAGTCACACTGCTGATGTGTGGCATCTTTTAGTCTTTTAGTCGAGGTGTATTCAGAATAATTTTCGTAATACTTAGTGAACAACTTTGACCTGACCTTTTACCTCAGAACCGTCTTTGACCAATCAAATTTACATATACGAGTATAAAAACTGTAGCAGAAAGAAATGCATTATTTTCCCAAATGATGACTTTCGTAATCGTTATCTCGCGTTATATAATTGCAATCGGGTTACGCGGAATGACGTAAAAAAGATGAGATTTCGTACTAAAAAAAACTTATCAGACAGTGTTGCGATTGCTTGACTCAGTTTTGTTGTCAAAGATGGACACCAGCAAAAAACAATGCGTCACATTTTACAGTCTTTCCTTGATAAAAGTGACTGAAAATGTGATTAGTGTTTATAGTCCTGACACTGTAACAGCCAATCACGTAGGATTTTTCCTTCGTCGACTTTGTTTCAGTAATTTTGATATCAATGATCCAAATTCTCGGGAATTGTTGAAAATGTCAGTAAAAACATGGACATCGTAGAGTCCGATCGTCATGTCGTCACTATTTGATATAAGAGAATTAGTGTCTTGGATGAGCGCTGCGTCATTCTTCATTAGTCCATACCGCCACTATGTTGTTGTTGCGCTTGTACGACTGCTGAGGATTTGCTGCGTGCTGCTCATCACAACCGATTGAAATGTGAAAGATAGGAACTTTATTGATGTCATGGCATTTTTTGATGAGATGGGAAAATAATTATAAGGAATGAAATGTTACATTTTGGAAAAGTAAAGAAAGAAGGAAAATATTAAAACCTGCAAAAATGTCTCAACATGAATTTGGTTTCTAAAAATGTGACCTACTACCCAGTGTCCCGTTGGAACGAGGCTAAAACGAACGTGTGACCATACGAAGCTGTCACTATGGAAAAAAGTCCATCATTACTGCCGGCGGCGCTCTTTTTATTGAATTTTTTTATTTTTATTACACCACCAAGAAAACGTATCGCATGACAGTTTACAAGTTGGAGTTGCGCATACAAGAAATAAATATATAAAATTACAACAAGCTGTGTGCACTCGACAAGTATTCGCTGATGAGTATTGCATAATGAAATTTGCCTTGCACCTATGTATGTATGTGTGTGTGTGCGCGTAAGTGTTGAAAGTAAGACAGAGGAGAGTGTTGTGCTTAACAACAACAACAACAATCAATCTATTAAGGCCAACTTATAACCTTAAGGGGCCAAAATTCAATCAACAACACTAGTCTACACGAAAAAAATGGACTGACATAAAGATAATTTATAGTCTCTTTTTGAATTGAAAGCTGAAAGTGAAAATGAAAACCCTTTATTGTAAGAAGCGTTTTAGAAAAATTTTCTACAAGCAAGCTTTTAGCTTTTATTTTATTGGTGATCACTTGGTGATCACATATTCTGTAATTTAATTATCCACTGAATGTAAGAATTGCAAATTGCAAATTGTGCAGTTACTGACCATGAAAGATGAAACGTGAATTTTTCGACAAATGTAAAAAATTTTTATTCAAAGAAGGTTTAGTAAAGTTGCGATGGGAGATGAAAAATTTGTAAATCAAATAAGATTTGGTGAAATTTTTGGCAATGAAAAATGAAACGTTTTTTCAACCAATTTTAATTAAAAATTTACCAATTATGTTTTTTTAGATAAGAAATTGTATTTTCTATAATTTTAAAATCTAAAATGAAACTGAAACTCAGAATCGATTAAAAACTAGAACGCATATGAAGCTCTAAGTGAAGACACATTCATTTTTACTTACGATGAGCCCATAATTTGTAGAGTAGTGTAATCTTTGAACCAAAATTTTAATTATTTAAATTACTATGATCGCAATCAAATGTGAAAGAACAAATATGGAAACTTTCAATCTGATTCCTTGGCATACAGTTAGATTTGATTACTTGTCAAAAACTTCCACTTGTGCTTGTCTTCGTTAATTCAATTGTGCCGCCAATAGCCAAAACTAATCAAGGAGTTCGTGCTGCTTGTTAAACTGTAATCATTGATTAAATGATGCATCTATTTTATATACAGTACAGAGATACTACTTATTTGCACTACTCCGCCCTTCCCAGTGCCCATCATAATCTCAGCATTTTTGTTGCTATTCCTCATCCATATAAATATATATATAGACACATATTTATATATATAAACATTAATTCGCGCGAGTATTCTGTGGCGCAGAGCAACGCAGCTGCTCGGTGGAACGGCCAGATTACTGAAAGATCTTTCGAACGATCGGCGCGCTGTCGCTAAAGCATGGCAGCTCATATAATATGTTGAGTGCTTTTCCACACGACATTTAGTCGCGCAGTCAACCAGCGCCAGCACGGTTCGTCCAGCCGCCGAGTGCAATACATCCAAACAAACAAACAAACAGTGACAGACAGCCAGATACGGCGGCCGCGCATAATGAATGCCGAGAAGCGGGTTTGTGTGATCGGCGCCGGGGCCGCGGGTCTGTGTGCGCTCAAGTATGTGCTCGAGCAGCGTATGCGGGGCGTGGCCTATGAGAAGTGCGCCGAAATTGGCGGCACCTGGGTGTACACCGAGGACACGAACGCCGCCTGTGCGGACGATGTGCACAGCAGCATGTACGACGGACTGCGGTGAGTGCGACGAGCTGCTAAAATGAAAACAAAACTCAACTTTGTTATTTGTATTGCAGCACAAATCTGCCCAAAGAGGTCATGAATTTTCGCGACTTCAACTACCCGGCAGAGATGCAGGAATCTTACATACCCGCCAGCGAAGTGCTGAAGTATTTTCAATCGTACGCGGCGCACTTCGATCTGATGCCACACATCAAGCTGCAGCACGAAATTATACGCGTGCGACCGTGCAACGAGGCGTGGGAGGTGAGCCAGTTCGAGGTGACTTGATGACTTGATTGACTTGGTGATTTGATTTGATTTCGACAGATTCTGGTGCACGATCTGCCCAACAACAAATACTCGAAGGAGATTTTCGATTTTGTTATTGTGTGCAATGGACGCTATGCCACGCCCTCATATCCGGACATTGCGGACGTGCACCTGTACCAGGGCAGGACCATGCACAGTCACACATTCCGCAAAGCGGAAGCATTAAAAGGTTAGAACATATAACTAGTTTCTTACTTACTTACTTACTTCCTTACTTACTTACTTACCAACTTACTTATTTACTCACTTACTTACTTTCTGTCTTACTTAGTTACTTACTGACTTTCTTAATTACTTACCTACTTACATACCTACTTACTTATCTGGCCACAACAACCCGTTCCCGGATTACAGCAAAAGTTCTCTTCAGGCGCCTTCTCAAGTTGGTCACAAGAGATGTTAGGGCGCCTCTTCCTCTTCATTGAACTATAGTCTAACTAGTTGACTCCCAAAACTCGCCACTCAGAATTGACACTAAACTATGGATCTCTTCCATTCGTTTACAGAGTTCGCACGCATTGCAGAAATAGTTGCGAAAAGTTAGGCCTTCACCTCGTTGTCGGGCTGTCTTGGCTTACCTATGAAAGTATAGTTGGCTTTGTTTTGAACTTTAAGAACTTAAAGCACTTTATCAGAGTTTGGTCCATGACAAAGACGAACAAAAACCAAATCAATGAAAGAAATGATAACTTTGTTACAGTTGTAGAAAAAAAAATATCCACAAAAATTACCACATCGAAAAGCTTACTGCATGTTCATAAAATATAATTGTTTACTTTTTTTTAATTTTATTTTTTTCCTCATCTAATTGATGTTTTTCTGTCTGGAATCCAGCTTTTTATAATTAAAATATTGCTATTAGTTGAGGCATTTAATTTCACTTTTAATTGATTTTATTATTTTTATTTTCAATTTTTCTTTCAATCATTAGTGATATTGTCATACTTGAAGACCATTCAACTTTAATCTAAAATTGATTAATAATCACCAAAAAGTGGAACACTCTACTAAGTGCATTTTGCAGGGAAATCTGTTATCAGTTGAATGGCTGCAAAAGCGCATTAAATAAAAATTGCAATAAGACAAACACAACACACTTGATTCCATCATATGACTGCTTCAAGTTCCATGAACTGTTGGCGTATTCATAAAATAGAACGAATTAAAAATAATAATAAAAGTTGATGTTGTACATATAGCAAAGTTAAAAGTAAACAATGCTTGAGCATAAAAATATATAAAGAAAGAAAAATCATTAAATATAACCAATAAGTAAAAGAATTAATAAATAGATAAATAAAAAGATAAAATTTAAACACAAACATAAAAATTAAATAAATAAAATAAATATAAAAATATCAATTATATCTGTGGGCATATGGAAGAGTAGCTTAAGTCGACATAGGAGAAAGAGTTGAGTTATGGCCTTGGGAGCTTTATAGAAGTCAAGGCGCTTAAATGTATTTCATACCTTAAAAAAAACTGTTTTTTAACAATACAAGTCTTTCGAAACAACAACAAACAAAATGAATTGGTCAGAACAACTTATGTGCACATAGTTTTCAAAGGGAAAGTATAGTTTTCAATTGTCGACTTAAGCACTTTTCCATATGACCACAGATAAGTATATGAAAAATTTCCAATATATATCTTCCAGCTGAATTTAAGCTTTTCAAATGCAACTCCTCAGCAACTTTAAATGATATCCTATAGCGATACATCAATTTCCTTCCGTTTCCTCAGAACAGTTCGCACTCCAAAAAAATCGATTAACTCTGAGCCCATATTCGACTTTCAGACGCCACTGTGCTGGTAATCGGTGCGGGACGCAGCGGCATGGACATCACTCATCACATTTCGCCGCACGCCAAGCGCATCTATCTCAGTCACCATGTGCCGCGACCGCCCATTACCGACTTCATGCCGAACGTTGTCCAGAAGCCCGACGTGCAGCGCTTCACCACAACCGGCGCCGTCTTCACGGACGGCTCCAGCGCCGATTTCGACTGGACGATCTTCTGCACCGGCTACCGATTCACGGTGCCGTTCCTGAGCGCCGACTGCGGCCTGCACGTGGACGACAACTTTGTCTACCCGCTGTACAAGCACTGCATCAACATCAGTCACCCAACGATGTGCTTCATCGGGCTGCCGATCTACGCGTATCCCATTCAGCTGTTCGACGTGCAGATGCGCTTCGTGCTGAAGTTCTACACGGGAGAGCAGCGACTGCCCGCCGCGGCCGACATGCTGGCCGACACCGAGCGCGATCTGGAGGAGCGGCGCGCACGTGGCGACTGGTCCAAGCGGCGCGCGCACATTGTGGGCAACAGACAGGTGCGTTCGCAGCGCTTGTGTAGCGTTTCTTGTAAATGTTTACCGTTCTGTTTGTTCACACAGTTTGCCTACTACGACGAGCTGGTGGCGCTGACTGGCATTGATAACATTCCGCCGGTCATCAAGAAGCTCTCGAAAAGCTGCGCCAACAAATTCCTCTACGAGCTGGAAACGTATCGGAATGTTTGCTTCAAAATCATCGATGCGGACAATTTCGAGCAGTTCACCTTAAGCCGGGAATGAAACGCTGCTCGTGTGACGTTATTTAGTGCCAAATGTTATTTAGTGTAGGAGATTTTTTACGAATTCAATTTAAATTTAAAGAGATTTAAAATACAGGAATACGAAGATTTTTGAACGTTTTTTGTTTAAACATTTTAACAAAGAAGTGACCATAAAGTTATTCAAATTATAAATTTAAACCATAAAAAATATTAAAAAATTTATTTTAGAGTATTTGGTATGAAATGTGAAAAAATATGAATTATAAAAAACTAAATGTGTTGGAATGTTGTAAAGAAATAAATAATAAATAATATTATACAATTTGTGTAATAACATTTGACAAATTTAATTTAAAAACTGTTATTAAAAAGCTGAATATGCTAGAATGTCATAAAAAACTTGAGTTGGTTTTGAATGGTGACTCCAAATTAATAAAAGCAACGATCCTTTGATGTTTTATGTTATCCATATTATGTCAAATTCCATTCAAGTAACCCATAAAAATATTTTACAATTGTTTAATGCTTTCAATCGATTCTCACCTTTCGGGCAAAAATTATTAAGTGCTGAAATTCGGGCCAATTGCTGTGTTACAACGCATAGTAAAACAATAACGACTGAAATTTTGAGGTGCTTTAACTTTTCTTATCCAATGGCCACTACAAAACATCATAAAAAAACTTTGCACTATCAATCAAAGATCATTCTAACCAAAGTATTTAGCAGACCAAAAGTTTATCTTTGGCATTAACCCAGCGCCGCTCAAATCTCTGATTCAATTTGATATTTCCTGCTCACATTTGTGACCGCACTGGTCACTTTAAAATTTTACAAGTTAGTTGTGCTGTTGCCAATACAGCAACGATTTTCAAAAATGTTCTTGTTTCAAGAATGTTCTTTGAAGCTGCACTGTGGTGGTTTCAAAGTGTTGCGTATTGTTCAGGGTTAATTTTTTAATCTTTATGACTTACAATACAATAACTTTTTTAATTTCTTTCTTTTTGTCATAAAACTTGTTAACTGGTTAAATTTTTGAAGTTTTCTATAACTCAAACAAAAACTTTCTTTCAGTGTTGGCGCATTGCTCTCTCACTGCTCATCACATATTTTTGCTTTCTCTTCATTACTTATTTTTATATTTGCACATTGCAAAAGCGTCGTTTTCTTTCTGATTACTTTCTAAAAATGATCTTTTTGTTGCTAATCTAATCTTCTAATCTAATCTAATCTTTGAAGGTACCACCTGAAGTGGATAAAAGCAGTTATAGGGTTAAGATACGAAAACACGTAGTTTCGATCAAACCCATTAACAAAAAAGTACTCGAAGTCACTCACAATGGCTGTGGGGCTGACGTGTGCGGGAGCAGATAGCAACGTGTAGCCAAAGTTTGTGTAGTAAAGCAGCCACAACGGAACAGAAGTTGCACTACACTGGAAAACACTTTAAGAGTTCGTTTGTATAGACTAAATATCGGAATAAATTGGATGCAACCGCTTTCTTAAAAAACAAATAGAAACGCAAAAGGATAAATAAAAAAAATTATAAAAATAATAATTATTAAAAACCAACACGAATGCAACATTTTCCAAAAAAAAAAGGAAAAAACTAGGACACTTGGGCCACAAATGGGCCCATTATGCGATCACAAAAGTAGAAATTTTAGTTAAAAAAAACCACCAAGATAAGAGTTCAGTGTAATAGTGCTATCAGTGGCACCCGCAAAGGGGGTTTTGGTTGTTAAAACCACAGATATCTGTTAAAACTGTGGGGTGCAAATATGGCATCCCCTTCCCCTCAGCATGGAAGCCTGTAGTGTCCGACCGAAACCACTTTTTTGGGCCGAAACCGAAACCGAGTTTCGGTTTTTTTTTTAATATTCGGCCAAAACCGAAACCGAACCGAAACTTTCTAGTTAAAATAAAAATAACCATATCAAGCATTTTTTTCAACAAACGAATTTTACATTAAGTAAATAAAGAACAAACATAACATAAATAAATAAATACTTATTAATAAAAACAATTTATTCATTTATTAAAAACATAAACATGAAAAAATCACCCTTTCATACCTTACTCGCTAATATTCAAAATTAAATAATTTAATATTATATGCTAAAAAAAAGTTTATTTACATTGGTGGCATCTAAATTAATCCTCCTTTCACTATATATCTGCTACACAATAAAATGTAAAAAAATTTTGTAGAAAGTTTCGGTTTCGGCTTTTCGGCCATTTTTTGGCCGAAACTGAAACCGAAACCGAAACCACTTATTTGGGCCGAAACCGAATATTCGGTCGGACACTAGAAGCCTGTATGTTCCACTGAGATCCATCCATACTGTGAGTTACATTACTGTTACAGTTAATCCATGCAACGATTATCGGTTTTTCTTTGGATTTCGTAGAACAGATCTTGATTTAATTTCGGGATCTAATCTTATTTTGCAACTATATCATAAAATATAGGCAGAGAGAGCGCATTGAGGCCAAATTAGGCCCATTGTGAGGCCACCGAATCGCTATCCCCTTCGCTTTAATTGGTCTCAAACCATTCTGTACAAATTATGAAGCGTACTAGGCCTTTCGCGTTACGCGTAGCGACTCACATTAGCGATCAGACATTCTCAGGCCAAGCCTTAATCCTCTACTGCCCCATACGGCCTTAAGGCACGGTCTAATTTCCACGAAGTTCAACTTTCAACTGATAATATTGGGAAACATGTGATGCTTACAGCCGTGCAACATTAAAGAAATGACAACTTAATTTATCTAAAACATGCCCTAAAAATTTCATTAAAAAAAATTAATATTTATGTGGACTTTTCTAGGTTTTTGTGGATCGTGCCTTAAGGCCGTATGGGGCAGTAGAGGGTTAAGTTAGTTCTTCTTCTTTTATATGACGAAGCAGCTCAATTATCGTTTGACTGCACTTGTGTGACCTCCAATAGTTGCTACAGCACAACCAGTTGGTTGTCTCTGGCACAACCAACACTGGTGTGCAAGCATCTGTGGCGCACCGCCCGGTTCGCTGTGCGCCTGTTGTAGGGCGTCGCCAAGCAACTGAAAGCACACAAATGCTGGCCAGCTGGTTGGTTTATTGTACGCGATTTTGCTATCTCACGATAGCTCCGCTCAACTATCCGTCTCGTGCGGATGGCCGAGAATATATGGGCCGCATTTTTCCGAATCTTGTTTAGTCACTTTGACAGCCTGAACAGCGCGCGAGTGTGTCGCTTTCATACGGCAGATGGGTTCGAAGCGTCGGGTGTGTGTTGTGGGCGCCGGTATGGCCGGCCTGTGTGCGGTGAGACATGCACTGGCGCAGGGACTGGAAGCGGTGGCCTACGAGCAGTGCTCGGAGATTGGCGGCACTTGGATCTGCATGGAACCGGCAGAGGGACAGAGCGAAGAGGATGTGCACAGCAGCATGTACGAGGGATTACGGTGGGTGTCAGGCCATGTCAACGCTCTGTGAAGGGCTGACCAAATAATTCAATTGCCATTTCAGCACCAACCTGCCCAAGGAAGTGATGGGCTATCCCGACTTTGACTATTCCGACGACATAGCCGAGTCATTCATCAGCGCCAAGGAGGTGCTTGCCTACTTGCAGACCTATGCGGCGCACTTCAAGCTGGCGCCACACATCAAACTGCAGCACCAGATTGTGCGAGTGCGGCCGCGGAATGGCACGTGGGAGGTGAGTGGAATGCTGCGCAATTTGCTTGGCCAGAGGCATTCAAGTGCTATTTTTAAGTTGTGCAGGTTATAGTGCACAATGTGCCGCACAACCAGTACAGCACTGAGTACTTTGACTTTGTGTTGGTGTGCAATGGACATTACACAACGCCCAGGTATCCCAACTTCGAGGGCATGGACACTTTTCGGGGCGAGCAATTGCACAGCCATTTGTACCGCAAGCCAGAAATATTTAAAGGTGCGTATTCTAGCCAATCGTTCATAAAAATGGCCATAATTGTCCACTGTGTTGCAGGTCACACTGTGCTAATTGTGGGCGCTGGTCCCAGTGGCATAGATATTGCCAGTCACGCTTACCAGCACGCCGAGCAGGTCTATCTCAGTCATCATTTGGAGAATGCGCCCGACATCTCGTTCATGCCGAATGCCATGCACAAGCCGGATGTAGCGCGCTTCACCGAAACCGAGGTCCTTTTCAAAGACGGCAGCCGTGCCGCTGTCACCTTTGTGGTCTACTGCACCGGCTACAAGTACACATTCCCCTTTCTGAGCGTCGACTGTGGACTGAACGTGGACGAGAACTACGTGCAGCCGCTGTACAAGCATTGCCTGAACATAAATCAGCCCACGATGGCGGTGATTGGGCTGCCGCACCAGGTCGCGCCAGCGGCGCTCTTCGATTTGCAGATCCGATTCGTGCTGAAATTCTTCACGCAACAGTGCTCGCTGCCCAGTCGCGAGGCAATGTTGGCCGACATGGAGCGGGACATGAACGAACGCTGGGCGAGCGGTCTGTCGAAGCGCGTAGCGCATCAGATGGGCCGAAAGCAGGTGGGTCCACGAGCAACGACACAAAGCCAATTGATCGTGTGCAATAATTCTTTCTGCTTACAGTTTGACTACTATGACGAGCTGGCCGAAATCGCCGGCATTACCAAACTAAAACCAGTCATTGGCAACATGCTAAAGGCGTGCGCCAAGAAGTACATCTACGAGCTGGCCACATATCGTGATAACAACTTCAAAGTAATCGACGATGAGAATTTTGTTCGTACTGCTGCAAAGCAATGTTGATTGAGATTACTTTTGTAGATAAATGTGATAGTACAAAATAAATTGTTACTAATTGTTTGACTAACTATTGAGCTTCATTTCAAAATAGTTCTCTTAAACCCCCTAAAATATCTGTTTGTTAAGAAATTGTGGGCGGAAAATATGGTTCCAAATGGTATCCCATACCATCAAGAATTGTGTATGGGACCCCCATCCCCTCAGAATGGAAGCCTGTATGCTCCACTGAGAGTTACATAACTGAACAAATAACTCATTTATACAGTTTTAATGGCACATCAGTTAATCCATGCAATAATTATGGGTTGCTCTTTGGATTTAGGAAAACAAAAGCTCACGATTTAATTTCGGGATCTGATCTTATTTTGCAACTGTCTCATAATAGGTAGGTAGATGTGGCGGCTTCCCACTGAGAGGGCATTTAGGCCCATTGTGATGCCAGCGGATCGCTATCCCCTTCGCTTTATTTGGTCTCAAACCATTCTGTACAATTTATGTAGCGTACAAGGCCTTTGGTGTCGACGTCCGTTATGTCGACGAGGTTTCGTGATAAAAATTGTATCATAAAATGTTTACAATGTTATGTTCACAAGCATTAAGTTCGTTCTTCTTCTTCTTTTATATGACGAAACAGCTCAATTATCGTTAGACTTTAAATTGTTGCTACAGCACAACCAACACTGTGCGCCTGTTGTAGGGCGTCGCCAAGCAACTGAAAGCACACAAATGCTGGAGGCTGGTTGGTTTATTGTACGCGATTTTGCTATCTCACGATAGCTCCGCTCACCTATCCGTCTCGTGCAGACGGCCGAGAATATATGGGCCGTGTTTTTCCAAATCGTCGTTTAGTCGCTTTGACAGCCTGCACAGCGCGCGAGTGTGTCGCTTTCATACGGCAGATGGGTTCGAAGCGTCGGGTGTGTGTTGTGGGCGCCGGTATAACCGGCCTGTGTGCGCTGAGACATGCACTGGCGCAAGGACTGGAAGCGGTGGCCTACGAGCAGTGCTCGGAGATTGGCGGCACTTGGATCTGCATGGAACCGGCAGAGGGACAGAGCGAAGAGGATGTGCACAGCAGCATGTACGAGGGATTACGGTGGGTGTCAGGCCATGTCAACGCTCTGTGAAGGGCTGACCAAATAATTCAATTGCCATTTCAGCACCAACCTGCCCAAGGAAGTGATGGGCTATCCCGACTTTGACTATTCCGACGACATAGCCGAGTCATTCATCAGCGCCAAGGAGGTGCTTGCCTACTTGCAGACCTATGCGGCGCACTTCAAGCTGGCGCCACACATCAAACTGCAGCACCAGATTGTGCGAGTGCGGCCGCGGAATGGCACGTGGGAGGTGAGTGGAATGCTGCGCAATTTGCTTGGCCAGAGGCATTCAAGTGCTATTTTTAAGTTGTGCAGGTTATAGTGCACAATGTGCCGCACAACCAGTACAGCACTGAGTACTTTGACTTTGTGTTGGTGTGCAATGGACATTACACAACGCCCAGGTATCCCAACTTCGAGGGCATGGACACCTTTCGGGGCGAGCAATTGCACAGCCATTTGTATCGCAAGCCAGAAATATTTAAAGGTGCGTCTTCCAGTCAATCGTTCATAAAAATGGCCATAATTGTCCACTGTGTTTCAGGTCACACTGTGTTAATTGTGGGCGCTGGTCCCAGTGGCATAGACATTGCCAGTCACGCTTACCAGCACGCCGAGCAGGTCTATCTCAGTCATCATTTGGAGAATGCGCCCGACATTTCGTTCATGCCGAACGCCATGCACAAGCCGGATGTAGCGAGCTTCACCGAAACGGAGGCCCATTTCAAAGACGGCAGCCGTGCCGCGGTCACCTTTGTGGTCTACTGCACCGGCTACAAGTACACATTCCCCTTTCTGAGCGTCGACTGTGGACTGAACGTGGACGAGAACTACGTGCAGCCGCTGTACAAGCATTGCCTGAACATAAATCAGCCCACGATGGCGGTGATCGGGCTACCGCTCAAAGTTTTAGCGGCGTCGGTCTCCGATTTGCAGGTCCGATTCGTGCTGAAATTCTTCACGCAACAGTGCTCGCTGCCCAGTCGCGAGGCAATGTTGGCCGACATGGAGCGGGACATGAACGAACGCTGGGCGAACGGTCTGTCGAAGCGCGTAGCGCATCAGATGGGCCGAAAGCAGGTGGGTCCACGAGCAACGCCACAAAGCCAATTGATCGTGTGCAATAATTCTTTCTGCTTGCAGTTTGACTACTATGACGAGCTGGCCGAATTGGCCGGCACTACCAAACTAAAACCAGTCATTGGCAACATGCTAAAGGAGTGCACCAAGGAGTACATCTACGAGCTGGCCACATATCGTGATAACAACTTCAAAGTAATCGACGATGAGAATTTTGTTCGTACTGCTTCAAAGCAATGTTGATTGAGACTACCTTTGTAGATAAATTTGATAGTACAAAATAAACTGTTACTAATTGTTTGTGTTAAAAACTGACTTTAGAGCTTCATTGGAAAATAGTTCTCTGAATTTTTTTGCAATTGTAAGTAAATTTTTCTTCATCTTAAAGTTTACTACCGATGAAAACTTTCCGTTGGCCATGCAATAAAAACACAAAATCCGTTTTTTGTTGGAAATTAGAAATTACAATTTATTTCATTCTCTCATGTTTGTTGTTGTTGTTGTTTGTTTTGTTGAAATACAAGTACAATTACACAGTTTCTCTCGTTATTGCTGCCGCTACATTGTTATCGGTTGTTCTTCATGATTTACTCTTTTTCGTTAGATTTCGTTTATTGCTAGATATTGTTGTTGTTGTTGTTATGTTGCTGCGTTTGCGTCGAATCACAAATAAACCAGACAAGACAACAGAGGATGCTCGCCAATGACACGGAACAAACTCGACGTGCGCTTTCCACAAAACGGAATATTATGGTTTGTGCATTTGGTTGTTGTTGCTGTTGTTCCATGTTGTCGTTTGTTGTTGTTCGCGTTTGAAATGGTTTGTCGTTTAATGCAAGTGATTGTTGTTTGTTGGATTATTTGCCATTTTCGTTTTGTTGGTTGACGGAAAGCAAAAGTAAAGTACGGAAATTAACACAAAAAGAATAAATGCGAAAATGTCGACAGTCATATGGACAGACAGCTGCTCGGCGCGCGGGACACGGCGCAGCAGCGGTCGGTGGTTGAGTTCAGGATGCGGCCCACTCTGGCACGCTCACGCGCACGCACCGGCAGTCAGGCACTCGCTGCTTGTACGCCTCCGCATTCTCAGCATCACAAATGCATCGGCGCGCAAGGGGAATGTTGCTGTTACCGTGTTTACGTGGCGGGGTGCGGCCTGCGAGTGGGCGCACACCACCGCGCCGCTGCTGTCACCGCAGCGCCCAGTGTCACGCCCCGAAACAGCCGGCCGAGTGGTTGGTATTTTGTCACTGTACAATTTCTAATTTTGTGTGAGATTTTACTCTTTTTTTGTTGATTTTTTGGTGGTAGATTTGTTTTTCTTCTTCTTCTCGTCTACTTGTTTTACTACTTTGTCTCTTCTCTTTCATAATTTGCTTTGTCTGCGCTTACAATTTCACTAGTACGACACCTCTTTGTATTATCAATTGGTTTTTTGTAGTTGTTGTTAATGATATTACATAATTCATTTTATATAATTATTTGCATTTCTATACATAACAGAGGAAATGTGTCTGTGCGGCTCAGTGTGTGTGAATGGGTGTCAGTGAGGAGTGTAGTGAGTGTTCGGTGTCGTTTGCTCAGTTTTTCTTCTTCTTCTACGTTTCATCTCACGTGATTTTCCCCACTGTGCACTGCTGCACTTTGCTAGCGGTCTTGCTTGGTTTTTGTTTGTATGTTTTGTAACAACGTCAGCGCTTCCGCACCTCGATTTGTTTAAATATGTATGTATGTATGTATAATTATTAATAATAATTATATATATATATATATTGTATATATTATGTATTTATAGATATAATTATACATTTATAAATACCGTTATTTGTTTTTGTTTTGTTTCTGAATCATATTTTTTCTTTATCAGCTTCCTTTTAATCTTATCACAAAAAAGAAATATAATCATAGTAATTATTATTATTAATATTCTTATAAATTGAACAATAATTAAAAATTAAAAAAAAACAGGGACTTAGTTACAGTGTGTGTGTGTGTTGGTAAGTGTCGACATTGGTGTGTGTGTCTGCGGGTTTTTCCGGGTCTCTGCTGCATGCATTTACATATACACGTATGTAGGTGTGTGTGTGTGTGTGTGCGTGAAGATGTTCATGTATGTAAACGCTGCTGCCAGGATTTGCGCGCTGCACTCCACCGCCCGTGGTGGAGTAGCGGCTACTCGCTTTTCAGACTGTTCTGTTTTTTTTAGGGAGGAGGACATTGTGGGTTGTTCGTTCTCAACAAATTTTCATTCAACGCAACACAAAAAATATTTTAATCTGCGCACATTTCAAAGAGGATGGCGATGGCGGACTACTGCAAGCGGCTTTGAAATCTAAACTTCAAACAGCGCTGCCTAAAAGTAGGCTACAAATGTGTGTTCTTAAGCTTAGGAAAGGATGCCGTGCACGTGTGAGCAAATTCCAATTTGTTTTTCCCATTTGCTCTGCTGCTCTCTGGGGGTGTGGGTGTGTGTGCATGCGCGCATTTAACGCGGCGCGCCCTTTCGTAGATATTTGTTAGTGCCATACCGCCGACAGAAGCTTCGCCATCGCCAGCGCTTACTAGTTGGCCGATGTTCTGGCGCGCATTGCATTTGCGTTGGGCAATCGTTTCACTTGCCAGCGCTTTCAGTTGTTGCTCTCATTTGTTTTTGTGTCTGGCAGCCAGTCGGCCGTCCCAGTGCTCGAATGCGCTTGCTTTGTTTTGCACATAATTGCTGTTGGTATCATGTTGGTAGTGTTGTTTTCTTATTGTTTGTTGATCTTTTGTTTTTGTTGTTGGTAGCAGTTGGTGGTTTCTCACTAATTATACTATATACTGTTGTTTAAATTTAATTTTAATTTAATTTTAAATTTAAATTTACATGTACATTTGCTTATGCTGTTGGTTTTCTGTTGTTGCTTTGTTTGCTTTAAAAAGTGAAAAGTTCGCTTGCTTGCTACTTGACTTTGAATTGGCTGAACGCATTATACAATGATGACGACGAATACACAGAAAACAGTAAGGTGCGCAAAAGCGAAATATAATAAAATAAACGCAAAAACATACGCAAACAAACTTGGAAATTAAATTAAATCGAAAACCAAATAATAATGAAAATCAAAAACCAAATTTCAACGCAAAATATACAAAAATTATTATGTCGAACAAAGCCCGCCACAAAGCAGGGCTGATAACGCATCTTTGACCGACAAGGGGCACACGCAGGCGCGCAACAACACGCCGGCGCAAGCGCCGCACGCAGCGCTTTGCGCCAGCCACCGGAGCGTAACTGAAGCCAGCGCTCGTACAGTCGTTTGAAATACAAGTACAAGTACAATAAAAAGAGAGCCAACTTCGGTTTCATTCACTTGGATACTTTATGTATATACATATAAATGGTTCTTGTTGTTGTTGTAGTTGTTGTTGTGGTTATCGATTGGTTTGTTGGCGGTGTTCTAACATGATCTTTATCCAATAAATAAATGATGCACATGTATTTATACACATAAATAGCGGCCACTGGGTGGCGGACAGACAGACGCAATTTTGCTGTGCAACGTTCCAGCCTAATTGGCGGCTGCGGCGTTGCGAACTTTTGCGGCAGCTGTTACTGTTACTGTTGCCGCGCTCCTGTTGCTGTGTTGCTCTTTTGCTTTGCTGCTTCTATTTCAAAACGAAATTAACCGGGCGCTGTTGCTAGTTTCGCCGAAATTCGCTCTTTAAACTTGCTGCGAATTGCAACTGTCGCTGTTGCTGCTTGTGACGCTTCTTGTTCTGTTGCTTGTCCTGTTTACTGCTGTTGATGGTTATTGTTGCTCTTGTTCGGGTTTGTTGTTGCTGCTACTGCTGTTGTTGTCGCTGCGTTTACATTGTTACAATTTTCTTTTTGGTTTGTAGTATTTTAATGATGATTGTTGTTGATTTTAGGTTTTGTTGTTGGTTTTTGTTGATGTGGGTAGTGGTTGGTTGTTGTTGAATTAATTTATTTTGTGTACAAGTAGATGGCAACAATGAGACCGTACAGACCCAAGACTTCAGCGAAAATGAGAATCAAAATCATGCCGACGAACAAGCGCGGCTGTTGTGCTGTACCTCGTACACCAGCATCACCAACAATACCGATCGCAAAACCAGCCGCTAAGCCAGAGAAACCGACTGCCAAGCCGGCACCCAAATGAATGAAGCCCCTGTTGTGCAATGGAAATGGTATCATTATAGTATTTCATAAAACCAAAAACTATTCAATGGGAAAACTCAAATGCAAATGGCGACTTACTTATACAGTGAGTATTTGGATGGCTCCTCCAAAGAACCGGCAATAAGGACAGCTACGACCAAACCGTAAATGGCAATAATACCAGCCATGACAACGGGAATGATGGATTTCATGATCAATTCTGGTCTCATCACTGACATGGCAGCAATACCAGTTCCTGACTTGGCTGTACCATAGGCGGCTCCCAAGGCTAATTAGTAGATCATGTGAAGAAAGAAAGAATAAAAGCACATTTAGTACATTTTGTTGTTGATACAAAGACAAAATCAGTTAAATAAGGCACCCACAAAATTACTACCACGCAGAGGAAAACTATGGAGTGTTAATAAAATGCCCACAAACCATTAAATCAATAATTCATAACGGCGACAAAGTTAAATCAATCAGTTAAAACCATAAGTAATACAGCAAACCTCACCAATGATCATTTGGGATCAACGTTTGCCTAAAACTCGAACAGTACATAACCTAAACTTTTTAAATTACCTATTTTGCTTGGATGTCGTTCACATAACAGCGAACAACACGTCCAATGTGGAGACTATAGACATTTTTAACGACAAAAATATGTGCATGTAACACAACAAACCTCACCAACGACCTTCAACCTTTCAACCTTTGCCTAAAGCTAGCATGGTTCATAATCTATATTTTCTAATTTGGCCATTTTGCTTAGATAACAATAAATCAACTACGAACAATGCATTGAGTGCAGATACCGTTGAACTTTTTACAAACAAAAATTATCTGCAGCCGGTTATTGCTTCACAGTTGGGGTTATATTCGTTTTGACAAACCTCAACATTTCTGGAAATGTCTCCAACAAAGTGGAATCTCCCCGCACACCTTAATCACATGACTTGAGCGCCTGAAAAGTAAAGTCCAAAGCTTTTCGAGACAAGCTATAACTTTTAACGAAAACTTGTCACAAGCATGAGTACTTGACAAGCACAACCCGGCACATTCACACACACACACAGATGCAAGCCAAGAAGTACTGATAGGGTCGGCCACTGAATGCGAGAGCCGCCATTATTATTTATTTTTATCATGATTATTTAAAAGCTGAGCAAATGAAAGAAGGTGCACTCGTTGCCGTTGATAAGCAAACGACAAAGATAAGAGCAGCACTTTTTCCAAGTTCTACAGCAATTTGTGTGAAAACTGCACAAAGGAACAAAAATTACATGTTTACAAAAAACATATACAAAATTAGCACATCTTGAAACCAGTTTCAGTTGATTGAGAAGTAGAAAACGCCAATCAAGTTGTTGTGAGGTGCTCTCATCGATTAATGCTACACAATAAAGCAGCCAATACGTGTGGATATCCGATCACGTAACAACTACAAACAAACACACATACTGCAACAATACATTATAGAATTCTTATAATGGTGTTGTGGAGTTATATGTAAACAGCGTCAGTCGGCGACGTCACCAACTCACACAGTCGCTGATGTGCCACCATTCAGGGTCCACGACTGTCGACTGTCGACTGTCATGTGATTCAACGCTTATTAAGATTATAGTGATAAACGAAATACCTGCTACACACGTGTCTACATACATACATACGAAACTACAGGCAAGTGGAAATCGGGCAAACCGAGTTCCTGCCATTGTTCTATGCGCATGCGCACCTTGACACCTAACTGCCCATCAATAGCGACCCACACTGGCCGCACGTGCGCCATGTGACACTCCATTGGCAGCGCAACGAAGGGATTAGGGCGGCTCAAGAAGTCGACGAGTTTTCGACAGTTATGCATACGGCATGAAAACAAATTAGCGCAAATGGCTAAATAATGTTCGAACGCTGTGCGACAAGCGTCACAGCCCTGAAGCAGTACTTGAACACCGAAGTACTGGCCGAGCTGTGTGCGTGTGCACACAACAACAACACGAACAATTGCAAACAACAAGTGCGCTCGTGTCTGTCCGACATGTCGGACAACGGACAGCTTCGACACGCACCCATACAGCGGCAAATTAATAAAGTTTAAATTCAAGCAGCAATCTACCAACAACAACAATGCCAAGCAACGCTCAATTAACTTGTTGCTGTTCGCCGCCGTCAATGCCTCGCTTCCAGCTGCTCCAGCCATTTTTGTGAATATTGCAAACTGCCGCTGAAAGCGCACAGCCATTTGCCAATATCGAAAGAGTAATAGATGTTTTTGTTTTTAAATAAGCAGAAAAATTTGAAAGTAAAATTAATGTGGTAATGGAACGGTTCGAGTGTGTCAGCCTCGCTTTGAGCTCGGTCTCAGTAATTTTACGACAAACTTGCTGTGAGCAGAGCAGTTCGTAAAATTTAAGCAGCGTTTTATTGACGTATTTCGAATTAACGAACTTGAAATAAGTTTCAATCAGCTCACAAACTGGTTTCACTTGTGTCAAAGCAGTCACCTTATCAGCGGCTAAAAGTTTAAACATTTTGCATAAAGTAACTAAATCTGAAGAGAAATAAAACTGTTACTCTCGAAAACATTTTGATGTGGTTTTATGTTATAAAAGTAAGAGCAAAGTTGAGTCAAATTGATTTTAAAAATTAAAAACACAAACTTTGCATACAAAAGCAGCAGCGTTCAGCGGCCACAAAAGCTTGAAGTTAACTGAAAAAGAAGTACACAAAGTTATAAAATTTTAACAATTTTACTTGGCTGACATAAACTGATGTGCAAATTTGTGATGGAAACTCTTGTTTGATACTTTTCATTGTATATTGATGTACATTTAGTTAGGTTTAAAATGTTAATAATTTAGATTTTATGCATGAATGAAAAGAAAAACACCTCATAACAGGTGCAAACTGGGATTCCAGAATAGAATAGTATTTGATGAGGTTTGTTGCACTGAGACCAGAAGTGATCTATTGGGCCTACAAGTTGATAGAGAATATCTCTTAGACACACCGACCTAATAAAGCTTAGTAACTCACGGGGGCTTAGGTGCTTGATGTTCTCTTTTGCAAGCCAGAACGCATCCTGCCGCATCGCAGTGTAGTAGTGTGTTCGGGAGTCTCCTCTGCTGTTCCGCAGAGTCTTCAGACGCTAACCTTTTCTATCTCAATTGTATGCATATATTTCCTCAGTCTGCAGTGCCCAGTTAGAAGACCGGTGACCTGTCTAAGCTGGTTTTTCCTTAATTTGAGGCATTCTTCACTCCATTTGGGGTTATAACCTTGAATAAAGATTTCCGACTACCTAACACCCGAGACGCTAAACCAGTGTTCTGAGTTCCTGGTTCTCTCCCCAATTCTTAGTGACTCTGCTATGGCGCTTTTGCCCAGTAAAATGAAGGGCTCCGGTCCCAGGCCTATGCCCAGTACATTTAATGCCTCTATGCATTTCAGCACTAACCCTGAGGTTATCTGATATGAGATTAGTGCTTTGATGGCTGCTTGACTATCAGAACAAATAACGATGTCCTGCTCCCTGTACGCCGAGTTCCTAAGCCTCTACTAAAACTCCTCTCGGATGCTGAACTCACAGACGAACTGTGAGTCCATGAAGAGGGCACAATAGGTCACAGATCTTTTAGGCCGCAGTGCACTATCCCCAGCAATAAAAATGCATGCATGGAAGCAAACTGCAACCTACTTTCGGAAAAGTCAATTAAAGCAAAGTCAATTAAAGCATTTTCGCTTCTCATTTATACAGCCAACGCATGGTTGAAGGATGCAATATGGTAGCCGCATAACAAAAACCAGAACCATATTTTATTTGTTTATAGAATGTATGAAAGTATTTTACGTCACAGTTGCGTACACAGACGGCAGGCAGCGAGCGACACCAGTGTCGTAGTAAAATAAACACAAAACCAGCGTGTAAAAAACAAGGCAATAAATTGCTGGCAGCAAGAGCACAAACAGAATCTTATCAAGTTGTGTATGAAACGCATTCAAGAGAGTCATCAGAACGGGGAAAATTCAATGCAAAAGGAAATAAGGAAAAATTGCTCTCCTTAGACAAATGATGGCAGCGCTTCGAGTCGCGTTCAGGGGACAGTCATTTGTGGGAGAGCAGGTGACCACACACAGGTTGGACCTACACATTTACTGTAGCATATGGACGACATTCGTACAGCAATAAAAAATAAAACAAATTTATTGTCGGATTACTACGACAGTGTTGAAGCAGTTCGCCGTCGGATTTTTCGACCGACTAAATAAACTGCTGATAACTTTAATTAGATCAGTATTAAGATTAGATAAGGCCGCAGCGATTTGGTTTTAAGAGATGTACAGCCAATTCATGCCGGAAAGTCAGAAATAAATTGCACTGAAATAAGCTGCGGGGCTTACAAATATTTACGGCACGAAGTTAAAATCAGTCAAGCGACTTGTGTTGCTGCTCGTTTTGGGGGCAACTCGGCATTGACAGCCACAAAAACGCAAACACGCACACACTGGCATCGGTTTTGATACGAATAAAACAATATTGCGAACAATATGCGCACTGACTGGCTTTTTTGTAATTTGTTTTCATTGATTAAATGCCAATTGATGGCATGAGAGTGCGAGAGCGCGTCTTGCTGAGCCGCAGCGCGCTCCACATGCTGGCACGCAGCGAGTGATGGAGGTCGTTATGCTGTCACGGCGGGGATATGAATGAATGAATGCACGGCGAATGCTGCCCAACATTTGGGCAGTCACTGCAAATTTCTTAATTATGCATGTCAATAGACTGAATAATGGAAGAGGAAGTAGCCAGACTAGAGACTAGACTTACAAGTGAATGGGGAATTTTGGTGGTATTTACATATGAACATCACCTGACTGTGACTACTACTAGTTCAAAATATTTACAACTGAAATGTGGTAGTTGTGACGTGAATTGACGCTGTATTTATTTATTGAATTGAGGAAAAGGGCGTTTGCGCTTATCGAGAGGAGATAATGAAAAATCACACACAGCCAGTGTTGCCAGGTTTTGGCCAAGCCCTTTTCTCCTTTTTGTCCATGCAAATCTAGACATTTTCGCCTTTTTTTATTTGTGATTTTCCCCCTTTTTGCCCCCTCTTTTTGTATAGCCATGGTTTTAGGTCAATTCAATTTTTTTGTTTTGTTTTTTATACGATCAACAGTCAATAACATTGATACAAATCAAAAATAAAGGAACAATAGGAAATATAGAAAAATAATATAGAATATAGAATAATATAGAAAAACATAACAATTCATTTTAACACCTTTCTTATTAACGTAGAAAACCATAACAATTAATTTTATAACCTTTCTTATTAACAAAGAAATTAATGTAAATCCAAAGTTATTACCAGGCTGACTCAAATAATTAAAAAAACCAAGTGTAAGAACAGACTAACTCAAATAATTATTAAGGAAATTTCTTTCAATTACAGAATTGTAAATGTTATCAGCTTCTATGCGTTTATATTTTGTTGATGGCTTCTATATATTTCATTGTATATATTTATTGAACGGCGAATGTGATTTTCCCGTTTTCAAGACCATTATTCCCGCCATCCCTTTTATGTTGAAAATTCCCTAAAAACGGGGAAAATTCCTCTTCTGGCAACACTGCACACAGCAGAACAGAAGAACAGATGCTGGCGTTGGCAGAGAGCGCTTGACGCTAGTAATAGTATTTATGGTTGGCTATAAAACTGCATCAAAGGCAGCCTTTCAAAACGAGCAACAGTGCATCCCAAATGTATAATGGCAAGAATTTACAATATGTTTGTTTTTCTTGATCCATAATTGGCGCATATGTCAACAATATTTGTTTATTTAGACTTTATTGCTTTATTTATACTAAATTTGAATACGTAAGTAGGTATGTATGTCTATAGTACAATACATCAAGTCACGCTTTTTAACGCCTAATATATCAAAAGTAATCTTGCTAAGCTGCTGACAAATCTCACTGAACCACAACAATATTTAAGTGTTCATTACATTCCATATTTGCAATCAATTCATAGCTAATATCAATTTCGGCTTTGTGACACTGACAGCTTTAGTAGAAACTTCCATTTCATTAAACAGTTAAATATGAAAAGAGTAACATGTGATATTTTTGATAAACGTGGAAAAAATCACAATAATGAGCGCACTGCAATAATTACGCCCGCTTTGTTGGTGTTGTTGTTATTGTCAATTATTGCGCGAGCATGACTCAATGATTACTTGCCGTCATGCGGAGCGATAAAAAGAAAGAGAAGCAAGGAGAAATAATACAAAATGAAGGAGCAAATAAGCAAAGTAAATGAAGCAACAAAAACATGTAGAAAAATAACTACTACAGTAACAGTTACTCATGTGACTTGACGGCATGACTGCCGCAGCTCCAGCATTTAGTTATAGATCATGTTGCGAGTTTTATGAAACTTTCAGATATTTAATACTTCAGAAAAAAAAAAAGAAGTTGCAGCGCCTAAATCGGAGCAGCAAGTTTCAATTGTCAGCCACAATCCTATATTGAAAAGGTCAACACATGATTTATGCACATACATATAGAAGTTATTAAGCCGCGTTAATTAATTTGGTAAATCCCAGTTGCTGCACACGCGTCTAACAACACGAAATAGCAGCCGGCCCTTGGAAGTGAAAAAAGCGATCATGTGTTTGGTGAACGGAGTCGAGCGCATGCGACACTGGCGCTCAACTGATGACATAATACAAAACTTCGTGAAACCTCGAATAGGAAGTTTGATAAAAAAAGATCTCTTTGCAAACTTCGAAATCAGGAACTAGCAACAAGAAAACCGTGGCTGCTTAACAATGTCAACAGAGAATTGTGCAATTTAATCAGCTGATTGCTTAGCTGAACTGGAGGAGAGTGACAGGTGTAGTTGTTGCCATGGGCGGTAGAAATTATATACTAAGCCAATGCAATGATTGATTCGAGTCAATCTTAGAAGAGTGTAAAAAATAATTGAATTATTTTTAATCCTAAAGTAACCCTTGTTATATAAAGCAATCACATGACAATATTTCAACATATTCGCATCGCATACCACCAAGTTTTTGTACCTACACCTGAGACAGGTTTCTAACCTTAAAATAGCATGTCAGTCAATATCGAATACAACTTTCAATCAGCTGCAAACTTTATTGCATAAGAAAGAAAACATCTCTTTCTCATTTCCATTGTGCCGCTTTGTATCTATATTTTTCTATGAAACTTATCAAATTTACTTAACAAATTTGCGCTGCCCACACACTCAAATGCGCGCCCACCGTTCGCTATCAAAATCGCTATCAGCACAAATCGTTGCTCTACGGACATGTGATACCCCAAAATCAAGTACATGTGATTTCGGTGCATGTGACACTGAAGTTTTTCACCAAAATTGCAACAACTTTTTAGAACTTTTCCAAAGAATGCAGAATGCAACATAACGTTTGCTCGCTGAGGCTGTTGCGACCCAATTTAGCTATTGGGAATGGCAATGCCGCCAGCAACAACAGCCAATACGGCAGGTTTAAGCGGGTCTTGTGACTTGTCAGAAAAATGAACAAGAAGAAGCTCAACGAAATGCTGCCTTCACTAAGCGCTGCTTGCGCATTGTTGCGTGCTCACTCGCACGCGCACAAATAACATTGGAAATAGTCTACAGCAGAACGAATGTGAGAGCGCACTGACCGTTCTCAAAGTGTAATTAACGCGCTCTCCTGCTCTGCCGCTCGACGAGCTGATACTAATTTGCTGTTAAGCAACGTTTGGAAAGCATTGACATGGCTGGTTGGATGACTGTGCGCCCGTAGAATTTTTTGCTCGGCTTTCAGCGGAAATTTGCAAACTTGTCATACATGCTGCTTTAACGAAATTATACCAAAGTCGCATTAAACTTTCTGCAAAACATCGCTAATATGAACTACAAACAACAAATTTCACATAGCTGTCAACTTTAATCTGTCATCACACTTGCAAGTTGCAACTGAATGACGACACATCGAGCAAATACAATGCGAAGGCGTGTTGGTATTGAATTTTTCCACTTGCCCCTCTGCCCCATGGCCTTCCGCTGCGACTATATCTACGGCTACAACTGCCATACGCACGAACTGCGTTGCTGCTGCTTCCTCTTGCTTCACTCCTACTCGGTGCCCTGTACCCTTCAACGAAAACCTACTTTCATTCCTTCACTACCTTACGCCACCCCACCACCCCCTACTAGTCACCCTGACACCCTTTCATCCCTTCACGCTATCCACAAACCTTGTGCTGCATGCATTCTCTATCTGCCAAAATCTTCGATTTTTTTCTTACATTTTCAGTTTGGCGTAAAATTCAGTTTTCGTTCACTGTTTGTGTTCCGCATTTTATTTTACACCTGTCTTCCAAACTCTGCCGCCTGCCACCCACAACCACCTACTGGGCACCGTCACTCAGTGGAATCCTGCCGTACACATTTCCACTGTGCTGTCGACCCCCACAAGTATCAATCGAAAAATTCAACACTCACCGCTGAAAATGATGGCTGAAGCTGCTCCCATGACTCCGAAGAAGGGTCCGTAGATGGGATTATCGCTCTGATCTGCCATTTTTGTGTTTGTGTGTGGTTTTTAAAGATTTCTACAAAAAGAAAATTTGATTTTTACGTTAAGGCTTGCTTGCTAGCTTGCTTTCGTGTTGAAGGGAGTTTTTCTCTATTTTTTGCTTTTGTTACTTCTTTCGTTTAATTTATTTCTTGTATTTTGTGCTAGCCGTTTTTCGTAGTGATATTTTATTTTCCTACTTTAAGAATTCCTTCGATTTAGTTTGCGTTTCGCTGGCACTTTTATACGAGAGCTTTTCTCTGCGACGGCTGCTTTTCGACTACTGTTTTTTCGCCTCGTTTTTTCGTTTCGTCGACTCTGCCTCTTTTTCCGATAGCTTCGCTTCGTTTTGCTTTTTCGCTTCGCTTCGCTCGCTTTGCTTTGTTCCTATATTTTGCACTTTATCGAATTTTTTACTCGTACATTGCCTTTTGCCTTCGATTTCTGCTGCTGCTGCTACTGTCACTGCCGCTCCACCGACATTTCAGCAGTCCTTTTCGATTTCGTTTCGTTTGGCAGACTTTTCGTACTCACAATTTTGCACTCGAGTCGAATGAGTGTGTACAACAAAAACAAAGCATATGCAAGTCAACTAACAGTTGCAGGGCAATTGGAATGCGCGTGACAGCAAGAAAGTGCGTTTGCATCTGCTTTTACAACCAAAAGGAACTTGCAAATATATTTTCACGCCCCACTGCTGATCTGACACTCTGCCACTTTTCGCAGCTGTAATCAAACAGCGCATTTTGTGCGACGCAGTAAAATTACTTAATCCTTTTCTCCTATCAATCTTTGAAAATTCCTTTCGCTGCAAATTGCAAAACTTTCTTCTGCTGTCAGTCGCCGACGAATTGTGTTCTCTCGTTTCCACTTGCCCACCGTTGCTTGCAGTCTCTCACAGTACTAGGCGATCCAGCTTTTTCGTCTTCAACTTTTTTCGGTTCCTCTTTTCTTTGCAAATGTGGCACATTTCTCCTTTCTCAATTCCCCACATATCGCTTTAGTGCTTGTCAAAGTTTTGTACGGCAGCATTTCCTTTCTTTTCGCACTTTTCTCGGTTCTTTCAACACAAATTGGCAACTTCGTCTGTAATTTTCATTATCCATTTGACATAGACACTCACTTGACTAAATTAACTTGTAACTATTAGTTTTGTCAAAAACAATAGTGTTGTTTTTGGCCTTTTTCGGGGTTCTTTTGGTAACTGGCTAAAGCGTAGGAGTTCAACAAGAACTGGTCGGTTCGGTCGCTGGCACCACTGTGAGCGATTGCGATTGCCTTTGCTTCGCACAACCTTAAATTTCTTGGAGCACTCGCGCTGTGCTGTCATCCTTGCACCACAGCTGTTGTCTCGCTCGCGCTCAACTGCCAACGATATGTGCATTGCTCTCACACGCACGCCCCGCAGGGCACAGTGTCGCTAGAGCTGTCTCGTGTGCATGATTTTCGAATTGATCATATGACCAGAGCTGATGGAGCAGCAGTGGAGCTGCAGCAGGGGTAGTCGCCGGAGAAAACCCTCAAGCACCACCACACGCACCGTGGCATGTATGTGCATACAGTTTTTCCCTCGACTGCGCGTGACTGCAAAAATTCAATTTTCTCCTTACAAACTGCTTCATATTAAATGGATGTACTTGAAAAGCATCAAAATTTATTAAACCATTTCTTGAATCCCATATAAAATGCACAATTCACTACCTGTTTCAGCGCTTAAAAACCGAAAACATACAATGCAAATATTCAAATCTCTTTCAGCTTTTGTTGTTGTAAAGAGCAAAATAGCAGATTTTGGAGCTCTTTTGAAGTTGTTGTAAAATGATTGAATGGTACATGTGCTCAGCGTGCAAGATATGTAGTTTGATTAATTTGTTGCGGCGTGGAGGAAGGGTGAAATAAATTCCAGCAGTTCGAAGGGAAATTTCGTGCCGTCTTTGATGCATTTTCGAACGCGCACAACCGAGAGAAATTACTGTGCTGGCAATGCCTTCTGGCACCAGAGTTGCCAGGCGTAATATTGAAACCTATGTTTTTCGTCCTGAGTACAGGCGAAACTGTGTAACGGTATTTGCTCCATGTTGGGGTTAAGTTTTCATGGTCTATTGAAATGAAAAAAAAAAATACGAAAAACTTACTAAATGGAATTAAATCTTAACTAAAACAATAGTTTTCCGAGCTTTAAGCCGATCTTCTTTTATTTACAAGCCCACTTAAAGGTGATTGTACATATGGAGCATGCTTGCAGTGGAGTTGGTGTAATACAAATCACAGTTCGTTCTTTACTCCCCAAAGTCGTAAGTCATCAAATCAAAATTGCATTTAACTCAAACCGAAACAAAACAAAACGGAACCACAAATTTTTGGAATATATTGTAAAAATCGGAGAAAAGCAAATGAAACGTTCGAATGCAATACACCGTTTTTTTTTTTAGTCTGCATCACATTGACTTTCGCTTTATTAATAATTAAACTAATTAAACATTGTACGCAGCAGTATGTAAACAAGTTTTACAAACAAAAAAATTTTCGTGCGAATTCTCAGACATTCTAACTCCTAAGTTAAAATCTATACAACATAACAAGCAACGCGCTGCACCACACACAAAGCCATAGAGTGCTTAGAACTAGTGCTTCTCTAAAGCTTTCGCCAATAGATCGTTCATGGATGTGAGCAGTGTGCGCGGATCTTCGGCCAGTCCAGCGCCCACCATAGCGTTTGCAAACAACTGCTTTGTCAGCAGTATGGCAAGTTCGGGATCACTGTCGCGTAATTTGTTCAGCTTCTTGATAATTTCGTGCCTGCAAACAAACAACAAGCAAAAACATTGTGATTTATAATACCGCAGCAACAAATAGTCAAACCCACTTTGGATTGATCTCCAGCTGTGGCTGCAGCAGCGCAAAGCGATTTTCCTCTGGCAGTTGGTGGCTCTGCGTGCGTATGAAGTGCCGCGCTGCGGCCATTTCTTCCACTGTGATCACGCATGGATGCGAATCGAGCCGATTGGTCACCTTTACGTTGACCACTTTTCCAGCCAGCTTATCGCGTATCCACGGAAGCAGCTCGTCGATTTGCGAACGCAGTAGGCTGCCCTCCCCATAGTCCAATTCCGCTTCGCCCGACTTGTCTTCACGCATTTCCTTCTCAACCGATATCAGACTCTTTCCTTGGAAGGAACCCAGCTGCATCAGCACCAGCTCATCGTACGGCTCGTAGCAGAAGAGCACATCGACATTGCGCTTTTTCAGACTCTCGTAGTACGGCGAAGACTCGGCTAGCAGACGATTTGGCGCGGCCAAGTAGTATATAGCCTTCTGATCACCAACGTTGCTGCAGTAGTCTACCAGCGAAATACGATTGCCATCAGAATTCTTCGATGAATCGAAGCGCAGAAGTTTCGCAATATTCTCCTTCTCATTGTGATCGCTCGAGGTGACAATTCCCTCCTTGAGGAAGAGTCCGTAATCCTTGTAGAAGGCAGCGTACTCCTCAGGCTGTTTGTTGGCGCGCTCCTGCAAGAAACGCAGCACGCGACTAGCCAGCACAGTCGACAGTTTTCTGTGGGCAAAGATGGACAATTCAATTTCATTCGAATACACTCACACAAAAGTCATAGGTACTTGATCAGCGCGCTATTCTGCAGCAATTCTCTACTCAAGTTCAAGGGAATGTCTTCCGAGTCCACAACACCTTCAGATGGATTAAAAATTCAATTAGATTGTTGTTTCAAGTTGGTACATTTACTCACCTTTAATGAACCGCAAATATTTGGGCACCAGGTTGTCGGTTTTGGACTGTATGAGGACTTTCCTCGTGTAGAGTGCCACGCCGACGTCTGCGTCGCGTGTTAGATCAAATAAGCCCGGTTTGCCCTCAGGGAAGTAGAGTAAAGCGCGAATGCTCAGCGGTACATCAGTCTGAAGTTGGCACAAAAAACAAAAAACTTGAGGTAGAAATAATAATATTAGAAAAAAGAATGATTTCAGCTCATTCAGCTGTTACCATGTAATGCAGAACGAAACGTGGCGTATCAAAACTGTTGCCAATAAAGCGATAAAATTCAGTGTGCTGCTCCTGTGACACTTCCTTTGGGTCCATCAGCCACACCGGCTGGATTTCATTGGCGCGCTGCCCATTTAGGAAAATTGGTGAGCCCACAAAATTACTATACTTTTTGATAATAGCTGAAACGAGGAATCAACAATTTTTCATAACAAAAAAAATCACAACAATTGCCCATTCTGCAGTCACCTCTGATACGATCTTCATCAGAGTATTCACGACATTCTGGTTTCAAGTGTATAACGATTTTGGTGCCATGCGCCACTCCCTCGGCTTCCTGTATTTCATAACTGCCCGAGCCATCGCTGGACCAGCGCAATCCTGGCGACTCGACCTGCGAGGAACGAGTAAACACTTCCACCTTATCGGCGACCATGAACGCCGAGTAGAAGCCCACACCAAATTGTCCAATAATGTTCGAGGGATTTTCCACTCCACCGCCTCGCTCCTTCACCTGTTCCAGAAACCGTTTGGAACCGCTGCGTGCTATCATGCCCAGATTGTTGATGAGCTCCTCACGCGTCATTCCAATGCCCGTGTCCTGCAAGCACAAAGTTCCTTTTAGAATAGATGACTACGACAAAGTCTGCAACGCTCCGGCTGCACCTGAATGGTGAGCTGCATGGACTGCTTGTCCGTGGCGATGTGTATCTCTAGTGGCCGGTCCGTCGCCTCGAAGTCCTTCTCGTTCTCACCGGCTGTGTGCACGGTGTAGCGAAACTTCTCCAGCGCATCGCTGGCGTTCGAGATCAATTCACGCACGAACACCTCGTTGTCCGAGTACAGTGAACGCGCCACAATATCCAGCAACATGCGTGTTTCTGCCTGAAATTCATGCTTGTCTGCCTCGCCTACCGGCTTCTCCGTGGGGCGTATTATGGTGTGAAAGCGTGTCTTGTCCTCCGTCTGGGAAGCAGATGGCTCTGTGCTCATAAAACGCGCAAAATTCGGTCCTGCAAGGTGTACGAAACTAAGCCGAAAGCTTATATCACTCACTAGCAGAACTCACTGAACAAGTCGGTTGCTCCCGCCGACCAGCGCGTCGGAACCGTGAAATGCGGATAGCCACCGAACGTGCGCCTAGCAAAACGCTGCAGGTAGGCTGCCTTGTTCAGTGCTCTGCTTGTTCGCGCCGCAAACGACATTCTCTCTTATTATTTTTTATAATTTTAAAATTTTTATCTATTAAACGATTTAAAAAATCTGGAATTTTCACAGACAATTTTCTCTCAACTGTCAAAAAATATAGTTTCTATGCGAATCATTCACAATAGAGCGAGCACACATGTGCACACGAATGGGGTCAGGCGGAAAATTATCGGATGCTGCTTACAGACCCAACAATGGGAAACTCTCATCGAATTGAGAGCGAATTTTTATGAATAAAAATTTAATTATGTATTTGTTTTTGTGTGGCCAACTAAGAAAATGGCTAAGTGCAGAATAGCGTACCCTCGTGAAAAAAATTAATAAGTATGCTTATACAAAGAAGTTTGGCCCCTGAGTCTAACAAACTAAAAATTTTGCTGGGGAAACGCCTACCAAAGGCGTGGCACGGGGTCAAAGTTCAAAACTTTTATCAAAATAACTCATTCAATTTTCAATCGATTTATATGATATGGGTATCAAACGAAAGGTATTTTTCATACCTTTATTTTGGTTTACCACATTATATACTTTGTATGTACGAGTAAAGAATTTTTTTATAAAATTTACAAAACTCAATTTTTTCTCGAAAAATCTCGTTATTAAGATACAAAAAAATTTACACTATATTATAGCGTGTAGAATTCTCTTTTCAATGAAATATAAAAACATACAGTTTTGTTTTTTATACTCATATCATATAAATCGATTGAAAATTGAATGAGTTATTTTGATAAAAGTTTTGAACTTTGACCCCGTGCCACGCCTTTGGTAGGCGTTTTCCCAGCAAAATTTTTAGTTTGTTACATTCACAAAACCAAGCTCTATACAGCCAAATTTTTTTTTTTTCACGAGGGTACGCTATTCTGCACTTGTTCCAAGAAAATTCTCAGGAAATATGCGGCAAATATTTATTAAGATTTTTAGTTATTGTGACAAATTTAGAGAGAGAGAAGTTAAAATTGTTCTTTAAATATGTAATCAAGTTCATTAAGTTGAACTTGAATGAAATATTGAAGTCTTTTTAATATCTGTTGACTTTAATTCAGAGTTCAATGTTTCGACTTTGCTTTGCCCGAATCATTTCATATATTTCAAGTTATATTTGTAGTAAACAAAGTCCCCATTAACCCAAGTGCTCGAAATAAAACAATATTGCAGTCGTGTGACCAAATTCACTACAATAACACTCAATAATGATATTCGCAGTTATTTAATCGACCATTTAAAGCACCAAGTGGTGCTCATGCACTTCCGTTTGCCTGCGAGAGCGGTCATGCATTACGATCGGCAATGTTTACATATGACTTAACGACATCACGCGCCAACTGTTCAGCGGCGATCGTTAACTTGAAATTTGGCAAAGTGTTCATCACAGGTGTGTTGTGAACCACGGAAGGCACGTGCTCCAATCACAAAGTCAGCTGTTCGTCTGCCATTGATGAGAGTCGTTGAGTCGCTTGCCTACTTGTGCCGGCAGTCATGATTGATAAGCCACAGTAAGTGTTATCTACATGCCTCTTATCTGCCAAGTTATCTACGAGAGTGGCTAATTTAGATAGACTGAAATTTTCGCACGTAGTTGCTATTCAAATACATCATTTCGAGTACAGCGAAAGTGCTTCCCTGTTTGACTCACTAATGAGGGAACTCCAATAATACTGCTTTAGAAAATCACATTTAAATGACAGGGCGGATGCGAGCATTAAATATGCATATCAATCGCTTCAAGTGTAATTAAGGCAATTGTTTTGTAATTTCCAAATTTATAAATTAACTTGCAATTAACTTTTTTTTAGGGATTTGCTGTCTCGCCTTGAACTTCAAGCCAAATCTTCTTTGTTTAGGTAACCCATAGGCGTCATGGATCGTTTTGGTAACACTAGATAGGTGAAAATATCAAATAATGGGAAAATCTACACGTTCCTCCTTTTCATCCCTTTGTTTCAGAATCGAATACAAAAAGTTATTCACCAGTATAGAGAGACTATCTTTCATAGATGTACAGAATCATAAAAATCATATACCTCTATATTATCTGTTATTGTAGGGGGAAAGTTGCGACGTAAAAAATCGATTGTGCCTCCTTCATGGACTTCAACTAAATTTATCTCTGAGTCTCTAAAAAGAATTTCAGTATAGCTCCCAATCTTCGGGATTTCCATTTCACAACTGTTATTAGGTAATCCCCCAGATGGTTCTACCGACCATACATAAGTACAGGACACTCTTCTAGTATGTATTCCAGTTAGTGTTGAAAGCTTGGTTGGGATAAAGTCACATAAACCACATAGCCCTGAATTTTTACAATCCGATCATCATTTATATCGAAGATTGAAAAACTCTTCGAATGAAACCTTTGTAACTTTTTTTACCAATGATTATGAACTGAAATCTAACTTGCATCAGCGGTTTTTGCTGATAAGGACCAAAAGTTCTATGAGCACAGAGTCATGAAAATGGTAAAAGTCATTTCACAAAATAGAAAATATCTCATTGATTAAAGTTTATTGATTGTATAAAAATATTTAGTTTTGTTTCACACTACACAAGCGAAATAACATTCCTGTCAGCTGTGATTTGTTTCAGCGAGAATTTCATAAAAGTATTGAACTCACCTGCCTCGCTTTAACATGCCAACTCCTCCGTTTAAGCAAACGACAAAATTGTACAATTAATTTACAATTCTATATTTTCAGTATAATTATTGATATTCGCATTATTATCATATATTATAATAATTTATGTGTGTATGTATATTTTGATTATAATAATTACAATTTCAATTATCCGTATGTATGCCGGTATGTCTACGTATGCAATTACTTAGTTAATGTATGTATGTATGTATGTATAATTAGTACATGATTGTAATTGGGCATGATGGCAATTAAACTGATTGTTGAATTGCTCGCGTTCCAGACTTGTCTACTTTTAAGAAGTACGCAAAGAGAGGAAATCAATCATACTCGATACTCGGTAAGCACTTTTCTGCAAAGCAATGTAAGGATTGTAATTTCCGCACTTTCTGATTTAAAGCAATTAATTACTCGTTCTAAAATAATTCCGTAGCGAGTTGATGCTAAGCTATAAACTACTCCATGTTGTATTTACAGCGTTGCGGACCACAATCAAAGTGGAAATGAAAAGGAAAAGAATGCCCACGCATTTTACAGCGCTTTTCGCGCAATCTTACGCGAAAATTTTTTAATTAATGTTCTTATGAAAACTAGCCGCTTAAAAGTTTGCGTTTTTCTTGTCTGTTTTTGTTTGTTTGTTCATTTCATAAATTTAGCTGTTTCTGTTGCATTATGCTTTGGTTGGTTTTAAAACATTTTCTGCTTGTCCATAAATTGGAATCATAGTAAAAAAGTAATTTAATTTCCGTGTTCTTCACAAATCTCGATTGATTTTGTTAGTTGTAATAAGTAGTTTTGTGTTTTTCTATTTTCAGTTTTTATTTTTCCCATGCAAAATGTGAGGTAGTTTTCAATTTTTCGCCCATTTTTCTCCATGAATTTGTCCGTGTCTTTCTATGTTTGTATGTATGCATGTGTATCGTTTATCTTGGAGCTTTGCTACATGTTCGAAATAAAGTTATTGCAACTAGCTGCAACATTGTTGCATGTTGGCGTCTCTGAGTGTTGCAGTGCAATGTCGGAGATCTCAAAAATTTCATTAACTTTGTGCGCTCTGAATCGAAATGAATCGCATTGCATGTTTCGCTTCTGTTGCCAATATTTTCAGTGCTTTCCTGTACTCATTACCGAAGTGATCTTATTGGAATGTCCAATTGAATGAGACTGAGAATATTCGGCTTCTTAGAAAGCGTTTCATTTGGGTGGAAATGTGTCCCTGCACAGTGCGAGGAACATTAAACGAAAAAAATCTGTTAAATCAGTTCAACTGGGTTTAAGGTGAGTGTCGGTGATTTGCAACACCTAGAATCACACAACCAGAATCAATCAATACAAGTGGCACACTTATATATCATTGTTCTTTGTTCAGATCTTCCTAATTCCAATATCTTTCCTTCAGTCGTTTCAGAAAGTGTGCCTCATATGTTGCAATGGAACACACAGCATTCGACTTGCCAGGCGCTGAGAGCTCAAATCCACCACAGTCTCTTTAACCATTCATAGCTGAGCTCATTGTAGGTCAACAAAAAAAAGTTGCTGAATTTTCGTTTTGTCATTTGTGAAGCACAACTTTTGTCTTCAGCATGTTTGTCCACCACATTTCCACATCGAGTATGTACTCGTTTGTTGGTGTTTTCACAAAAATTGTCGTAAATTACGGATTGTTTTCAATGTATTGCTTTGTGTTGATCTGATTACGGCGCCTTCCTTGGGCCGGTCGGCATTAGAATGTGACAAATTATCGCAAAGCAGGTTCTTTACACTTCCCTCTGCAGTTGTTATGCTTAATGTTTTTCTTTTGGCATTAAAGTACAAAAAAGGCCCTTGTATCTGTATTTGTGTTCTTTTTCATAAATCATTTTGGTTGCCATTGCTTCATTTGCTGCTAAACTACAAACTTTTCGCTTTCACATAAGTTTTTTGTTTTTCAATTCATCTTCAGTTTGTGTCTAAACCCTTTCAGGTATGTTTTTTTGTTTTTGTTTTTCTGTACTTGCTTAAAAAATTTAATTCTTGTAGTTTTATTTTCGCATACACAACATCAACTAAGTTATTATTAATTTTTTGCGCAATTTATTTCATGTTTTTGTTTTGTTTTTAATGACAATTACAGTGGACGTCCAATAAAACGAATCTTATGTTGTACCACCAATTCGTTAAATCGAAAGATTCGTTAAATCGATCGAGATTTTTATTTGTTTAAAAGAAATAAGTTTCATATATTCAGTTTTTAATTAAATATCTTATTTTATTCCAGCATTTCAAAATACAAATATGGCTATGTATGTACAGTGAAAAAGTCTTCGATGCGTGATTGCCTCTTTACCGCAAGTAAACTTTTCTGTATGGCAATTTCTCTTGATTTATTATTAAAATTGTAATTTTTAAAAGAAAAAAGTCGACCGAAAGCAAAACAAATCCTGTGAAAATGATCAGCAACGCATACAAACAGAATTTTAAAATCTTCAATGTTATTGTAAAGAATGTGAATGCTCAAATAAAAACAATTCGAAGGTGTTTTTACGAGGGTGAAAAACAACAAAAATTTCGTTTTATCAAACAGCAAATTTCACTTTCGTTCGTAATATAGAACCATCAATCAAAATTTGACCGTAAGTTAAATCGAAAATTCGTTAAATGGAATGGAATCGTTATACTGGACGTCCACTGTGCTGATATCGTACAATAGAATTTTTGTGTTATTGGTTCAGCTTAGGGTTTAATAAAAATAAACAGCATTGGTATTAAATGTTTTTTGTTTGTTCACCGCTACAACACTTAATTGTATACAACACTTATTGTACAACATACATAAATCAATTTATATGTACAAAGCTGTTTGTTAATTTTTAAACATTTATTTTAATGAATTTGCTGCATTTACGAATTGTGTCTTTAAATGCATTTTAGTATTTGTATTACTCTTGTTATTAATTCTGTTAATGATTTCTGTGTTTGTTTTTTTAATTACCATAATTGTTTGTTTTTTTAAAGTAATCAGTCATTTTTTTGAAATTTGGCAGTGTTGATATACTTTTTAAATTTTCTTTTAGGTTTTGATGTCCATCATCAATGCATATTATCAATTTAAATTTAAATGCAATTACTTTTAACTTATAAATATTGATGTCTTACACTTGAAATATTAATTGTTTATTCTAATTTCAATGGAAGAAATCACAAATTAGAATTTTGTAGTGAATATTCAACAAAATGAATTAAAATAAAATAAATTAAAATAAAATAAAATAAAATAAAATAAAATAAAATAAACTGAAATAAAATAAAATCAAATAAAACAAAACAAACCAAACCAAACTAAAATAAAATAGAATCAAATCAAATCAAACCAAATAATCTATCTATATATATAAAAATCAAATAAATTCCGTATGTGTTCTATAGACTCCCAAACCACCAGACCTATTTTAATAAAATATTACGTGTGTGTTTACGGGCACCGTGTGGAAGGTTCTTAGCATAGGGGGCGTAGCATTATTCAAGGGGGCGTGGCACCGCCCATACAACTCAATTCTTTAATATTGAATATCTTCGGAATCATAAGTCGTATAGCATTGAAATTTGGTATAGTGTCATGGCGTAAACATGTTGTTCGACCGGTAAAATTTAATGGGCGTTGGACAAGGGGCGTGGCACTTTTTAAATTCCGGTGTAACTTTCGAACTATAGCGTTCACATCAGTGAAACTCGGTACAAACTAACGATTTGGTCGTGTCCAAATCTACATATAATAAAAGTAAACAAAAAACGAGTTTTAATTTTTCTACAGAGTGAAGCCGAGCAACGCCGGGCAATGGGTAGCTAGTATAAAATAAAATAAAATATAATAAAATATAATAAAATAAAAATACAATATAATACAATAAAAATAAATAAAATACAGTAAAATAAAAGTTAAATAAATAATATTTAAAATACTTTGAAGATTTTGAAATTATTTAAATTTAACATAAAATAAAAATTAAGAAAAAATCTAATAAATTTCAATTAATAACAAATTTAATTAACTTATGTATAGTTTTTACATAAGACTTGAGTTTTCTTTAGGGATCTTTTCCATAAAGTTAGAAATTTAGAATGTACTAACGAAATTTAATTTCATCGTATTTATCAAAACTACACTAAAGTATTTATATGTGAATGTCATAACCTAAAAGTGAATTAACCTCAAACTTAACCTTGGAACGTTTTAACTGCATCTTGCAAGCGTTGCGCATTTCTTGAGACCCTTTAAAAATTTTAGTATCTAAAACGTGCATAACGTGTTTTGAAAAGATTTGCAAGCAAGTTTTATACAAAAATAGAAAAAAGTACAAAAAAGTTCAATTAAAGATTTTTGGCATTTCAAATCATTTAAGCATTTAATTAATTTCATTTAATTTTAATTTAAAGTTTTTATTTAAATGAAATCATCATTTAAAATTTGAATTAAGTTGTCATTGAAAGTTTAAATATATAGTACATTCAAATTTTTAATTCTCATTCAAATTTTATGAAAGTAATTTTCATTTGAAGGTTAACATCTTATTTATATTTAATTTATTTGCCCCAGTTGATTTTCAAAAGAGTATAAATAATTTTAAAAATTCACATAACAATGACTTAAGAAGGAAAAATAAATTTTAATGAGCAACTAATGAACTCCAGAACATATTTGAGACTGCAGAAACAAAACTTGATTACAAAATAGTATTAACAACAAATCCACCTACATGTGTAGTTCAGTAAAAATTTCCTCGATTTCCTGACTGAATGTGGTACAACTTCGTCGAAAAGTCGTTTTCTAAATACATGAAGGCCACAAAGAGAGATGCCAGCACATTATTGCTATATTTTTAAATTGATAGTAAATGAACTGAACGCTTGTACAGTGAGATAATACAAGTGAATCGGGTAGAATGACGGTCTCGTTTTTATATGACAAAAAGGGAAATAAAATAAAAAACCCTGAAAAATTTGAACTAATTTTTTTTTTTAACCTAATGCGGTTTCAAAGAAAATTTGTAAAACAAGAAAGCACTTCAAACATGACAATTTTTATAGTATTCAGTGCGGTAAGCTGCAATCGTGAGCTGCAAAAATCTGATCGAGTGTTTGGGCTGCACTTCAATGAATCAGAGAATTGAGATTTGACAAAATATTTGTCATGTTCTTAATTGTTTATGAAGCGATATGATATCAGCCATGTAAAAATCTGGTCTATCTGGTCTGGAAATATCACAATTAAAAATGGAATTTTTGAAAACAAAAAACATCTCATTTCCGTACGCCTTGTGGAAGTTCAGTTCCTCATTTAACCCCTCCGAGGCCAGTCCACCTGCACTTCCTTGTAGAAGTTTTCCAATCATTCTTCTCACTATGGACTAGACGACTGTAAAGTAGCATTTTATCAAAATTACTGTGGCTGATCAGCTAAAGCAAACTTCAGTACAGGCTTAGAATCTCGTTCAGTGGGTGCAAGGCTCTCAAATAATTTAAAAACGAATCGAACTAAAATAATAACTACTAACTTTAAGGTAAAAATTCAAAACTCGACAATGCTTTTTGACACATTCGACGAATCAGAGCAGTGAAAAGCGGTTTTTGTTACACATCTCTTAACCCAATTATCTACATTGGGTAGGTGGGTTATGGTGGCTGCCTTTATAATATACAGGGTCAGGCCTATATATGGGCCCGTTGTGATACCACAAATTCCAAGTAAGAGGAGAGGGGTCCTATTGTTTAGCCCCGAATGCGAACGGCAGTTGGCAGTTTTGGAATTTCAGCTCGAGCTAGGAATCGAGCCTAGGGCCTCTGGCATTAATAGCCATCGCGCTACTCGCTGGTCTATCGAAATCTTTTAACCAAAGTCCTTGGGAGGAAAAAATTGAGTGCCCTATCGCTCTGAAGTTCGTCTTGTGTATTTTTTGTCACCGCGGACTTAATCGCCCTTTCGCTACGACTTTTGCAGGATGTTGGCATCATAAATAGTACAACAATAAAGTAGTCTAATAAAAAGCAGCGCGGTTCCTTCTGTGGATGCAATACTCCAACGCACTACGTGTGACGGAGTTCGGTTCTGACCCGTACTGCGCAATTGTGGAATGGCCTCCCTGCGGAGATTTTTCGCCACTCCTATAACCTGGTGGTCCGAATGAATTCGAGCCAAGTTCCCATACCTTCTTTATACAAAACTCTGTCTCTGTGTAGCCTTTGCATCCTTCTCGAAGCAACACAATGCTTCAATTAATAGAAAAAATTAAACATAAAAAAATAAAAATTAATACAGCCAAGAAAGAAAACTCAAATAGCACACAAATCAATTGCATAAAAAATTTTGTTTTTATTTGGAAAAAATGTATGTAGTTTATATGTATTGTATGTATGTAGATGTATGTATGTATGTATGAATGCAAAACACAAAAAATATGCATTTATGAGTGTATGTACAAAATGTGTTGTAGCTAAATACAATAAAATATCTAATAATAACAGCACAGACGTTAAAATAAATTTTAACAAAAATGCGCACACATGCGTGTATGTATGTATGTGTGTGTGTGTGTGGGCATTTTTGTGCAAATCATTGTAATGAACTAAAGTAGGCTATATAGTTAATTAAAATTTGAACTAAACTAGAATTTGCATTAAATGTTAGGCGGAAGTGATCGATAGCGATAGCGCGAGGAGAACTTACAAGTCTAAGAACATTGCTGTCGAAAAAAAAATTGTATTACTTACAAATAGGTTTATTTGCAATTTGAATATATTCGAACGTAATCAATGCGTTCTTCATGTTGTGGACAGTTGTGGAGTTGCTCACCAAAACGAAAAACAAAATAGTCGAGTCTTTCGGGTGGTTTACTTAAAATATGCGACAGCTGCTGCTGCTGGCAGTAGCGGTGTTCAAGCAGCACTGCTCGTTTTGTGGTTGTTGTTATTTTATTTAATGCTAATTTGCATGTGCTATCGACTAAAAGTTCTAAAAGTTAGAGCAGCGCGTGCGCAACTTGACTAATTACTGTCGAGTCGAGTGGAGTCGAGTCTGTGACATGTAACGCCACAAAATATTTATATTTAAATGGAAGCTTGCACCCACACATATGCACCCGTATATACATCGATATGTACATACATACATATGTATGTATTTAAGTGTGAGTGTTTGTGTAGTTGTGTGCATGTTCATTGCTTGTGCCGCGAAACACAGCAACGTATCTCATGCTCAAAGTTTTACAAAACAGTTTCAAACAGTTGTTGCTCTATAACTACAAGTCTTCTACATTTTTTGCTCGCCCTGCCACTGTCACATTACTTTGCTACGAAATCATAAACTGCACGCGCTGACGCGATCTGCACGAAGTTGTTCTTCATATTTGTATTTATTTATAAAACAAATAAATAAAAATACATTGGACAATACAGACGACAATAAACTCGTATGCGAAAAATATAAATGATTGTACGACGAAATTGTTTGTTTGTTTGTTTGTAAACTAATGTGGTAGATCGAAAGTTGTTAATACGGTCACATGTACTAGAAATCATTACGTTGCAATTGCCTTACGCGCTAACTTACTCAACGCCACGCACACACACGCGCACACACGCGCGCCAACTGGGGCCGGTGCATGTGCGAGGCGGTAATCTATGTATATATGTAAAAAAAAGTCTTGTTGTGTTATTTCAAACATTTTCGTTGCTAAACTTAAGCACTTAAACTAGCGAATACCAAATAGTGCACAGCTATAAATAAAACCGGCTACAGTGTGGACGCACAATCGTAGCGCTTACATACATAACCAACATAAAGTACAAATGTAAAATACGAATATAAAAAGATTAACATAAGTTTTGTTCATTTGTGTTGCATGTTGTCGGGTGGGTGGGTGGGTGGCTGGTTGATAAGGTTGCTTTGTAATCAATTGAATTGAATTGTGCGCGCGCGAACAGCTCATCGCGCGCCACCGCTTGGCAGTTCTCGCTGCTCATTGCATTTCACATAAGCTAACATTTATTTACAACGCGCGCTTGGCAACGAACAGTTGCGCCTACAGCTACATGAATATTACAGAGTACATACTTGGATGCGACCAAAATGAACTACCCAAATGAGTCTAAGAAAGTGTAAACGAAAATTTCACTAAGTGCGCACACGAAGGCGCCAAGCAGCCTGCAATATGCACGCGCGCCATTCGCATGCAATTACAATCGAATATCTAAATCTAAAAAATGGCTTAAATTAACAAAATTCTTATAATAGAAATAATTACATGAAAACTAAAGAATTGTTTGCATACGCAAATCTTATGTTGAAAAATACACAAATGTATATATTTATATATATGAAAATAATTTTCATTAAAAAAATCAACTTAACATTGGCGAATCTTATTGGAAATATTTACTGTTGCCTGCTACACTCGGGCCACATTCGCTTCTACTACACACGCTTACAGTCTAAACTTTGTGTTTACTCCAACTCCACGCACACAGCGTTCTCTATAATGAATTCTCTTTACTTTAAGTTTAGCATAAATTAGTTGCTAACAAACCAAGTCTACATTTTGGCGCCCTCTGGCGCTTTCTTCTCCTCAAACATTCGCCACACCAACACAGAACAACAACTGTGTTGAAATGTGGCCAATTGTTTTGTCTGCCTAAATGCCTGCAACTCACTGTATGCCGTTTGTCTTTAGTACGATTTGTATTGTTTAGATTTTAATTTATAATTCTAATTTATGCTGCGAAATTCCTGACTGTTTTCAAATTAACTTTGGGTTGCTTTGATAGTTGCTAATGATTTGCAAATTGATTTCGAAAAAATGTGTAGCACCATAAAATCCGAATGAAATGATTTTGCCGATTCAAATCTCTGCAACTGCGATTCCATTGCGCTGCCCATAGAGCTCCGTCAATTGTGTGTGGATTCAATCATTCAATGTGCTGCCTGTGCTCAACAGCTTTGACTGGTGACTGTTAATCGTTTTTGTGGCTTGCGCGGATGCTTTCGGCGCTGTTGCGTCTGCAGTTTGGCAACGGTGAGCACCGGTGGTTGTGGCTGTCGGTAGCTGCGTGTGGTCTCCGTTTCCACAATGGTTTCAGCCTCTGTTACAAAGCACACACACATATATTTGTTATTATTTTAGTTGTATGGCCTAAGCTTGTTTATGGGTTACACACCGTCATCCTCGTCGTCGTCGTCGTCCTCTGCTTCCGCCTCGTCTTCGTCGTCATCAGCTTCGACTTCATCGTCGAATAAGCTTGGCGAATATGGCAGCTTGTAGGCGGTCATCAGCAGTCCCTCGACTTTGGTCTTCTCAGCCGGCTTCATCTGTTTGATGTTGACCGTTTTGATGTAGGGCGCATCGCTTGCTGGCAGCCACTCGTCGGAAATGCTGCAAAACGAGGAGTAAATATAAGTAAATTGGAATCAATGGAATCAAATACTTATAAATTATAAGCAAGGAAGAAGAGAAGTTTGTTTATGCCACAGATTGTTGCTGGCTGAACTTCTGAAGACTAATGGAAAGATCGAGAAATTCACAATACTGGGTCGACACCCGACTCTGGGACTGAGGCATTCAAAGATCTTCCTAGAGGGATTCAACTCGAAATGTAACTCTTTGTGCTGTACCAGGACAACGCCTTTCGAACCGGAGCGGAGCGGAGGAAACACGAGAATACATCTCACGCTGTATCCCACAGCAGAAAAAGACACCTGGGCTATATAGCTAGAAATCGTCCAAACATCCAAACCTGAACCTACGAAAACGCCTAAGGTTCATTTGTGAACCGTGAACTGGCAATTCGTTTGCTTCTCATGGATTATAGTTCCTGTTTATGTAATGCAAAATGAACAATGTTCATCAACGCATTTTAGTGACTACTACAGTTCAAAAACATGCTTTCGACCTATCACAAATTTCGTCTATGGACAGTGTTATGCACAAACAGACACCGATGTCAATCATTTCTATACATTAATTTAATTATCACATCATCTTAGTGGCTTAACAAACTTCAAAACTTCACTTCACTCACATTTCGCGTGGCGTCCAGCGCACAAAGCTCTCAAAAGTGCCGTTGTACGTTTTGCGCCGCATTGTGCATTGTCCCTGGAATGTGATGGAATTGCAGCCATCGGTTAGAGTGCTGATCTGGCGCAGGCGATGCTGTAGACCCTCCATAATGCCCGCATCGAAGAAATCGAACATGCGTGCTGTGAAAAAAGAACAAATCTATTAGTCAAGCAATTTTAATAGTATGGAGAAACCACATATTATATTTTAGTTTGAGCTTCAGTTGTTGTAAAATTCAATTAAGAAAAATACGCGCTGCACGGATGTGGCGCACAATGGCCGCTGGAGCAACATTCGACATCTACAGTTGAGAATGTTTAGAAAAATAGGAAACTTGTGTGGAAAAAATTTGGTGTAGGAGAAAATGGCATGAAAAATATGGAGCATAATACGGAAAAAGCGAAGGCAGCGGAAATGCATTTAGCTTCGAAAGAAATATCATCACTATGGGTAAATGTTGACTGAAATGACAAAATTTCAGTTGGAATTTTTATTGTTGAAATACTTGAGTGCGCGCAGCCATATCTGGCAATGTCACTAAACAGTGGTTCATCTCGCGTATGGCTTTTGAGACGCAGCCATTCGTTAAAGCTCTAATTCGGCCTTAAATTAAAAATAATTTTCAGCATTCGACAGTCTTGCATCCTGTCTACTACAGTTGACTCCAAATGGATTCGGAGCTGAAGTCGGTTCACTTCATTTGTTGGCATACACTTTATACACTGCTCTGTCTACTACACTCGTGTCCAGTAGAGGAATAGATAATGTTTTATTTCCGCCATCAGCTGGAGGATTGCACGGTGGCAAACACCTAATGGCTATACCTGAGAATGGCTGTCGACGGTAGCGCAGCTTTTTTCCATTCTTGCGCAGCTGCTTGGGCACCGGCGGATCCGAGGTGCGCTTGTTCGTGCTCTCCTTGTTCTCGGTGGCGGTGAAGTGATTGTTCACGTGCTTCTGCAGCGCCAACTAAAAGTGCAAAAACCCACAAACCAATTAGTCAACCATCAACAACAACAATAAAGATGGTTTGCAGTGAACGCACCTGTGATCCGAAGCGCAGGCCGCAGCCTTCCACGATGCACTTGAACTGCTTGGAGCCGCCGTGCGAGAGCACGTGCCGCTCGAGCCAGCGCCGCGAACACGACTCCTTGTTGTACACTTTGCAGCCCACCCACAGACAGGCGAAGGGGCCCGTCTGCGTGTTCACGTGCTGCGTCTGCATGTGGTCGAGTAGCTTGGAGCTGCTGTCGTGCTTCTTGTTGCACTTGGTCCAGTAGCAGACGCCGTCGTGTCGCTTGGCGCCCTTCGGACCGTGACGGAAGCCCGCCTCGGCGGGGAAGCGTATCGTTTTCGGCTGCGACAGAATGGGCGAGATGGCGCATTTGGGCAGCGCGGCACTCGCCGCTTCGGCCAGCTTCGTGTCGATTATGGTGGGCGAGGTGGAGGGCGATGGCGACGGTGACGAGGATGTAGAGACGGGAGACGACGGCACGGCGGAGGTGTTGGACGAATCGCTGATGCCCAGACCGTCGGTGGGCGGTGAGGCGGGCGAGGGTGCATTGCTGGCAATGGAATTGTTGTCGCTGGATGGAGAGCGACTGCTGTCGCCGCTGGCCGTGGACAGCGGGGTGGGTGGCGGCGAGCTGGGCTCGTTGGCGATGGGCGCAATGGCGAAGAGGTTGGAGGCCGAGGTTTTCGTGTTGCTGCTGTTGGATCTGCAAGGCAGACAAAATTTAATTTGCGCACAATTTTGAGAACACAAAATTCAATATTTATAGGGTTGAAAAAAGTTAGGGTTTTGTGGAGGAAAAAAAGAGGGAATTGTGGCTTACATGGCGCTGACGATGGAATTGCTGCTCTCGCTGTTGCTCAGACTGCCGCCGATGCCCGATTCGGGCGTGGGCAGATCGCGTTTGTCGCCATCCTCGGCGGTGTCCTTGTCGTCGTCCTCCTGTTTCGCGTCCTCGCGTCTGGACGTGGTGCTGGCGGTCAGATTCGACACGGACTCCGTCGAAGAGATGCACGACGACGTCACCAGCTCGCTGAGCATGTCCTGGCTGGAGGCACGTGTGCCGCCAGTGGCCGAGGTGGCGCACGAGTTGGACGACGAGTTGGAGTCGCACACTTGCGACGGCGGCAGTGGCGGCGAGTGGCGTGGCGATACAACGGATGCCAACAGCGAACATGCCGGCGACGACACAGACGAACACGAGGCGGACATTGACGACAGCGAGGGCGGCGTGGACGCCTCCAGCGAGAGATCAGCAGCCGACGACACCGAATTCGAGTGCGAGCTGAACGAATAGGAAGAACATTCGTTCTGTATGTTGCTTCTGCTGCTGCTGTTGTTGCTGCTGTTGCTGCTGCTACTGTTGGAGGCAGTGGCCTGGCTGGCACACATCTTGGTGGCCTCCTCCAGCAGCTCCATCTTGATGTTGGCGGACAGCAAGTTATGGCCACTGAAGTTGCTATCGGACGATTCCATTTTGACGTCGCCGCTCACGTGGCTGGCGGCATCCTCCAGCGGTTCCTTTTTGACTTTGCAGAAATTGCCTGCTTCGGGGTAAATGGCTGGAGAGGCGGCCAAGGAAGCGGAGAACGACGAGGCTGCTGCCACCGGGCAGTGGATTGTGGCGCTGGTGCTGGTGCTGGGGCTGGTGTTTGCGTTCGTGGTGATGCTGATGGCGCCATTCGAATTCTTAACTAAATCAAAGAGATCAGGCGTTGAGGTGGCGATGGCGGTGGTGGTGGCAGTGGCTACGTTCTTGACGATGCTGGTACTGCTGCTGGCCACTGCTGCCGTGGCGATGGACACTTTTGCGGTGGGCGAGGGCAGTGCGGACGTTGTGGTTGTTGTTATTGTGGCCTTGGCAGCGGCCATGCTGGGCGACAGTTTGACGGCGGTCGGCGTGCTGGGCGCAATGCTGATTAGTGCCGGCGTGGGCAGCACAGCTTTCGCAGCCACAACGCGGTTGCTGCATATGCTGATGCCGCTGCTGCTGCTGGTGGCGCTCAGCGCAGGCACGAGCGGCGGTGGTGTGGTGGGCGTGGCAATTATCTTGCCGCCTGCGGTTATTTTCGTCTTGTTGCCGCTGAGGCTGCTCGCCTTGATGGCGGACACGGCGGCCAGCTTGGGCGCGCGCTTCTGATATGGCTTGGCCAGCGCCGAGGGTTTGCTGCTCATGGTGGGCGCAGCCGTATTGACGGCAACGGTGCGCGGCTTCGCATTGGAAATGGTCACCAGCGGCGGCGGCTGCGAGTTGAGCGTGGCGAATTGCGCGCTCGACGATGCCTTCACGATGGCCAGCTTGGCGGCAGTGTTGCTTGCGGGCGCTATGGCTGTGACCCCAGTGCTGCCAGCGTTGACAGTGTTGTGGTTGTTGTTCGGGCTGTGGCTGCTGATGACGGCGGACAGCGGCGGCGGCTGTGTGGCAGTGATGAACTGTTGTTGCGCTTGTTGTTGCTGTTGCTGCTGCTGTTGTTGTTGCAGCAGTGCCAGTTGCGCGGCCAGCTGCTGCTGCTGCTGTTGAAAATCGTGCTGCTGCTGGTCGTGTGCGGCCTGCACTTGTTGCTGGTGCTGCTGCTGTTGTTGCGCGTTTGCTGCAAATATTGAGCTAAGCGCCGGCAGCGCACTCGGCTGAATGGGCTGCAGCGCTGGCAGTTGCTGTGGCTGCTGCAACGTCAACGGCTTTGCCTGCTGCTGCTGTTGTTGCTGCTGCTGCTGCTGTTGGTTGTTGTTGACAGCCAGCGCGGCTGCGGCCTGCGCCAGCATGGCCGGCAATGAGGCCGCGTTCAGCAGCAGCCCCGCTGGCGTGGCCATGAACACGGGCTGCTGTTGCATGTTGGCTGCAGCGGCCGCTGCGCCCAGGCGCTGCAGCTGCTGGAACTGCTGCTGTTGTTGCTGCTGCTGCTGTTGCTGATTTGCGATGGCGGCGGCAATTTGCTGCTGGAAGATCTCCTGAAAGCTGGCGCTGTTCGCCTTTTGCTGCTGCTGGAACTGCAGCTGCTGTTGTTGTTGCAGCTGCTGCTGCTGCTTCAGGAGCATTTCCTGCAGATCGCTCGCGGTCATCAGGTTGAAGGGGTTGGCAGTGGCAGCCGCACTGGCTGCGGCGACCGCCGAGGTGGCGGTGGTGGTGGTGGCAGTGGTGAATTGTTGCAGCTTGAAGACGGTGCCGTTGAGGAAATACTGCGCCGCGGCAGCCTGTGCCGCTTGCGCCGAGGTGGCGGCAGCGTTGGTGTTGGCGGCGGCGGCCGTCTTTGCGGCGGCTGCAGCCGCGGCGACATTGTTCAGTTGCATGATGTTGGCGCCGTTGGCGGCCAACAGCTGTGGCAGTTGGACTAGATTCGGTAGCTGCACGGGCAGCTGATAAAGCGTGGGGTTGGCAGGTGGCGCGTTGGCAGTGGTGGTGGCGCCGGCGGCCGTCGACAGCTTGGGCGCTGCGACAGCCGATTTCAGTTGGCCGGCTGGTGTTTGTGGTTGGGCAGCAGTTGCCTGCGCGGGCAACCGGATGGCGGTCAGCAGCACGGCCGGCTGATTGGTCTGCACTGGTGCGGCAGCGGCCTGTTGAGGCGTCGCATGTTTTGCGGCGTTCTCGGCCTTGGCAGCGGCCGCCTGTTGTTGCTGTTGCAGCTGCTGCTGCTTGATTTCGGGTGTGCGTGGCGCAATGGCTACGTGCTTCTTCGGCGACTTGCCGCTGTTGGCTGCCGAGTAGCTCGCCGTGGAGGGCGTCTTGCGCAAATTGGGCGCGACCTGGGCAATTTTTGTCGGCTTGCTGCGTTCGATCTTCTTCAAGGCCGGCACTGGCATGGCAGTGGCCGGTGCCAACGCCATGCTGGCCGGCGCGCTGATGGCGGGCGCTATGGGCACCGCTGGCGGCGCTGCCACCACTGTGCTGCTGCTGCTGTTGCCTGCTCCGGCATTGACACCCGCTGCCACAAGCGCAGTTTTTGGCAGCTGCTGCTCGCGGCTGCTGTGCGTGCTGCCACTTCCAATGTTGCCACTGTTATTGTTGTTGTTGCTATTCTCCTTCAGTTGCGCGAGTATGTTGAAGTATTTGTTCAGCGAGGCTGTGGTGGCCGGCGTGCTCATCGTCAGCGAGTTGGTGCTCATCGCACCGGAGCCAGCGCTGCTGACTGTGGCGCCGGTCAGCGCATCTGTTCGCTTGCTGCTGCCGTTCTGATGAATTTGCGCCTTCATTTGTGACTTAAAGTAACCGGTGATTTTCGTCTGCGACTCTTCCTGCGCAGCTGCTTTCAGTCTTTTTGCGGCACTCGCTCCAGCGCCAGCGTAGTTGCTCGCTGCACCCGCGCCCGCCTCCGTATGCGCAACGTTGGTGGAGCGCGACTTCTTGCTCGCATTGCTGCCGTCCGCAGTGACGGCCGCAGTGCGCTTTTTGCTCTGCGCCGCTACTGCCGACACTTGCGTCGAGCTATTTGTGCTGGCAGTCAGCCCGTTGGGCGTGCTGTTCCAAGGCCATTGCAGCGTGGGCAATGCGCTGCGCGCTGTGGCAGTGTTACAGCCTTTTTGTTGCTGTTGTTGTTGTTGTTGTTTTTGTTTGGCAGTGTTATTGTTATGGCTACTATTGCTATTGTTGTTGCTGCGATTTGCGACGCTGCTGGTGCCATTGGGTGTGGCACTGCCGCCAGTACTGCTGGTGCCGTTGATTGGAGCAGCGGTGGCAGCGTTGCTGGCACTGGCGGCGAGTATTGTTTGTGGTGGCATTTTTCGGCTACTGCTGCTGCTGCTGCTGCTAATGCCGTTGTTGGCGGGCGGGCTGTGGTCGTCGCCTAAATTCGAATGTGGACTGTACGGAGATCCGGGCTCAGAGGCATCTTCGCTGGAAGCGGTGCTGGAATCGGTGCAGCTGAGTGAAGTCGCAACGCCACTGTTGGGAGAGAAGAGAACGAGAAGAGCAAAGCGTTAGAAACAAACTTTTTCCACTAAAATTTTGTATTTATTTATGTGGTGTGTGTGTGTGCGGCCCAGCACCTGTCCATCATCGGCTATGCACACAAGATTCATGCATTTCTTCGGATGCAATCGATGTGTGCGGTGCACCGCAGGATTTGCGAACAATTTCACTAATAATTTTGAATTTTTCGCGAGCAGAATTAAATTCTATGGCCAATTATTGTTTTTTTGCAGTTATTTTGCTCAGCGACTTGCCCGCGGAGTGTGTTGTTTACAAACAGCTGATTGCGTTTGACGTTTCCATGCAGGCGTCGACTAATTAACGCGTTGCCTGAAAGTATGCAACATTTTGAGTGCACAAGGTGAGCAAGAGTGGAAAATAATTTAAAGTTTTGGTGGTGAGAAACATTTAAAGTTTTCTTCAGTTGGTGAGGCAGATACTTGTAAAGCATTTAGAGCGACTTGAAGGTGTGAAGTTCTTCAAGCAAGACTTAAATTTGCATTTGTTGCTTCACTACATTTGCTTTTAAATTATACATTTATCATGTTTTCTCAGCATTGTCCCACCAGTGAAGCGGCGAATATCCTTAGACAGGCATGCGAAAACGTTTAAGTGTACGCTGGCTGAAGGGTTCCCTTTTATTTATTCTCATGTGAAAATACCAAAAAAAAAATCCAAATATGAAAATGTGCAGCGCCGAAACTTGTCTTAAATTCCTGTAAATTGTCTGCCGGTTGGTTGAGTCCTTCGTCGTCGTCAACCCCTGCCACATGCGAAACACCCCAACCCCCGTGGCATGCCGTGTTTATTTGGTTCACTGAGTGTATGCGTGTGTGTGTGTGTGTGTGGCTGAAGGAGGGTGGTTGGCCCAATGTTGATTTAAAATTTAATCCAATTTTAATGAAAGTGTAATTGACAAGTGAATCTCTAATGAAACTTTAATTACACTAAGTCGGCCGTTTGCTGTTTGCCGAAAAACAATGAAAACATGTTGGAATCATTGGTTTTTGGCGAAATGCGAAATCCGTTTACATTGTAGAGAATTTTACATTCCATGAATTGACACCGCCAGCGGCAACAATCCAACACTCCGAGTGACCTCCGTTGCCCCTCTAACGCACCGTCTCATCTGCGGATCAGACACACCGCTGGGAACTACTCCACGAGTGTATTTTCGAACATCCGTTTTATAAAATAAAAATAATGCACATTTCTGGCCACAGTCGCGTTGAGAACAGCAACGGCAACACCAACAACAACAACAACAACAGCCACAGAGACAAGAAAACAACAGTGAAAAAATGGGCAGCCGAGTAATCCATAAATTCCGTAAAAAAAAAAAGAATAGACACAAACGGGCAGACAGACAGACAGCGAAGGCGATGAAATGAAGCAAAAGTAATCCAGACGAAGCGTGCTGGCGCTGAGGGGACGCGAAAGCAGACCCGCAACAACAACAACAACGCGAACTACAATCACACGAATGCCTGAACATGAGGGGATGAAGGGGCGCCGGAAGCGAAATGCTATTTCATGTATGAGATAATACGAGTGAGCAGCGCTCGCGGCGTTCGCAGTCAGCGGCAACCGAGCGTAGCAGGACGGCAGGACGAGCGCAAAGCGAGCAGCATGCGGCGCGTACGTGATGCCGAGTCCTTTATTGTTATTATTGTTGTTATTGCTTTTGCTGCTGTTACATGCTTCCGTGTCGTTGCTGTTGTTGTTAGTGTTGTTGTTGTTGATGTTGGCGCGGTTTGTTGTTAAACGTCACAGCCATACTGGAGGATGGGCCGAGTGGCAAGTTACAGTGAAATTCAGCAAAAACCAACAACAATAACAATAAAACAAAAATAACATTGCTTGCAGTCAAACACACACACACATACGAAACATTTAGAGCGCTCGTCGGTCGATAAATGCCGAGCGATAACGACACACGACTGCAGCGACAGACGGGCGCACGACAACGAAGTGTGCCGCCCGACGTTGCACGAGGAATCAACGAAGCCGATATGTGATAAAAACGACCCGGGACGACGAAACGACTGCGACTGTGGAAAAAAAATGTTATAATACAAACATTTAGCTGTGGGGGGTTTGCCTTAACCCTGGCTTTGCGCACATAATGCGGCCCACAAGGGAAAAGGGTTTGAAATTTAAACCTTAAATGCATTGAAGTCGGCAGTCAGAGGAGCATGTCAGTAGTTTGGGTATTAATTTTGATGAATTGGTTGTTTTTAATTAATGAAGTAATACGAAAATTGGAATATTTGTAAAGAAATTCATTAAATAGATTAACCCTTTCAGTCACAATGTCCAATATATTGGACTACAGCCCATACAATTCATACAGAACGGGTTTATTTTCATGTCGGAAAGGGTTAATGAATAGAATAAGAAATAATTAATAATAGAATAGGAAATGTTGTTATTTGCTTCCAAAATCTTTCATGAAACCGAAAAAAGGCAAATACCTCTGGATTAGATTAGATTAAATTAGGTTAAATTAAATTAGATTAGATTAAACTATACTAGACTAGACTAGACTAAACTAGACTAGAATAGAATAGACTAGAAAAGACTAGACTAGAAGAGACTAGACGAGACTAGACTAGAAAAGATTAGACTAGACTAGAATAGAATAGAATAGAATAGAATAGAATAGAATAGAATAGAATAGAATAGAATAGAATAGAATAGAATAGAATAGAATAGAATAGAATAGAATAGAATAGAATAGAATAGAATAGAATAGAATAGAATAGAATAGAATAGAATAGAATAGAATAGAATAGAATAGAATAGAATAGAATAGAATAGAATAGAATAGAATAGAATAGAATAGAATAGAATAGAATAGAATAGAATAGAATAGAACAGAATAGATAAGATTAGACTAGACTAGAATAGACTAGACTAGAAAAGACTAGAATAGAATAGAATAGATTAGACTAGATTAGATTAAATTATACTGAATTAGATTAGACTTGAATATATTAGATTTGATTAAATTCAATTAGATTTAATTAGATTAGATTGGACTAAATTATACTAGATAGGATAAGATTCATAAAAGCGACAAGGTAGATCTATTGTGATCAGCTTATGGCTCAATAGTCCGGATGGCTTTTCATGCCAGAGGTGCTAGGTTCGAATCCTCGATCGGACTGGTGAAATACTCGTCTACTTCTATCGTTAGCCACAAGAAGTAGATGAGATTTATTAGAAAATATGTCTCATAAGACAAGGAAGATTAGTCATCAAGGAAGCATAGGCATCCAGTTGAAGAAGTCAGCTTTTGTTCAAGAATTGATCGAACTATTTGTATCTTTTATGTACTAAAGGTTAGCAATTTGTGATTAGGTTTCCTTAATCGTCGTGTACAACTTAAAGCTAGATTAAGTAACGTAACGTATTTAGTAACGGTAACGTTTCCTTACGCTTCGCACAGAACCAATAGAATCTAAAGCTAGATCCATATTGAACTTACGTCAATTAAGCACATCAAGTGATCACTTGATGTGCTGGTTAAAATTGTTTGAAGTTTTGGTTCTTGCCATATTATGCCGTGGAACAGACTGAGTAGTGTTGCCAGATGGATTCCCTAAAAACTAAATTTCCCCCCTAAATTTATAATGCATACATAAAATTAATATTTCATGAAAATTGCTCATTCTATTTGGTACATGAAATTAAAAAAGGACCCACTAGCCAATATATCTGAACAAGGTGTTAATGTAACAAAAATGCAACCTGGTTGGCCACAGACAGTTTAAAAAGCGTAAATTAAAAATGTCTGTAAAATATTTCCCCCTAAAATATTTATCATAAAATTTGCCCCCAATCCAAACAAATAAGGGGGTCAAATAGGGGGAAACCCTCTAATCAGAGCCGAGATCCCACAGGCATTTCAGTAAGGACCCAACGGCCACTCGAGGTAATGTAATGTAATGTAATGTAATGATAATGGGTAGGGACACTGCCCTTGCGCACTGCAACCTAGTAGGTTTATTGTGCCCCTTGAATCATCTGGTGTTTTATGTGCTCAGGTATTGAATCAGACCTTTCTGCGATATTTGCATCAGGTCCTCATCACCGAGAATATGTTTCCCTAGAAACTTTGCACGTCTGTGTGCCAGAGCTGGACAGTTTATGATAACGTGTTCCATTGTTTCATCGACCTCATTGCAGTATCTGCATGTTTTGTCGACGACCAAGCCAAGTTTGTGGAGGTGGTAGTTACAGGAATAGTGGCCGGTTAGAGCGCCACATAGGATTTTGAGTTGTCTTCTGCTAAGAAGTATAGCAGATTTAGCTCGTTTTGTGTTAAAGTTTAGGAATCTTTTCGAGTGCCGTAGTCCCTCAATATTATTCCAGTATTTTTGTTTTTGTTTCTGAATCCATTTGTGGATGTCCTGTTTTAGGTCGGTTTTACCGAATCCAAACATCGGGCCCGGCCCTATGAATGGGCTTTCTGCACCATTTTTAGCTTGTGTGTCTGCCCTTTCGTTGCCATCATGGCCCTCATGCCCAGGAATCCAGACGAGCACAACCCTGTTCTGGGTCCCTAGGGCGTTGAGTTCCTTGTGGCATTCAAGCAGGATTTTTGATGTGTAGGAGTAGCTGTCAAGTGCTTTTAGAACAGACAGACTATCCGAAAGTATGGTGAACGTTGTTCCTTGAGGGTGCATTTTAGCAATTGTTCGAACTGCCTCATATATTGCATAGAGTTCAGCTTGAAATATTGAGGTATTGTAGCTCATCGGAAGGGCTAAGTTGACCCCAGGGCCCACTACTCCAGCTCCTACACCACAAGGTGTTTTAGAGCCATCGGTGTACCATTTTTGAGCGTCCTCTTTTAACCATTTCGGGTTGTTGTCCCACTGTTCCCTAGTCGGAAAGTCAACTATATATTTCCTTGTTGGGCTGAAATGGGGTTTCATATAGTCAAGATATGAGGATTTGTGGAGGGTGTCCTCTATTTGTTTTAAAATTGCCAAGTGGCCCGTTAGGTTGCCCTGTTTAAGTAGGTTATGCCTATATAGCGTGAGTGCACTTAAGATTGCGTCCTCTTGGATGGCTATATGTAGCGGTGTTAGATCGAGTAAGGCTTCCATGCCGGCAGTAGGGGTTGTTTTCATTGCTCCCGTAATGCTAAGGCATGCAAACCTTTGAACTCTGTTTAATCTTTTTATTGTTGTGCTCTGATTGGTTTTGCCCCACCATACTAGAGCACCATATAGTATGATGGGTCTTACCATTTGTGTGTACGCCCAGGATGTCATACGGGGTGAAAGGCCCCAAGATTTACCCAGTAGGCCACTCGAGGTACTTCGATATCTACATTTTGTGCCAACAATTTATGGCCCCAAAATAGCCCATTTCCTTGGCATTCTCAAAGCTTTAACCTTAACTTTCTGATTGAATTTAACTCATATTTTTCACATTCTTATCTACTTCAAACATTACGTGATTTCAAGTAAACCATTGTTCAAGCTCTGATTTGTCAATTCACCATTTCTATGGTTTATGTCATTCAATAATTTTGGAGCTGCCAAAGAGTATTTGACACTCATCCTTGAACATTCCGTTTAAAATGCACTAATTTTGATTGACATGCACATGAAAAAAACAACGAGTGTGAGTGTGCTTGTGGAGTTGCAGGGTTAAAGTAGCAGCGCCACCATGCGCTGGGAACGTGAAGCGGTGCAGAGGCAGAGCCAACAGCAGCCGGAGGCAGTGGCAATGCTATTGAGGGTATGTGAGGTAAGTGAAGAGACGGCAGCGAGTGCGGGGCGGAGCGTGGAAAAAGGGCAACGACAACAACAACAACATTAAGTTAAAGCAGCGCAGTCTTCTAATGCGGGAAAATTGTTAGGCCAGCGCCGGGCTTCAGGTAGTCGCCGTCGCCGTCACCGCCGCCCGAAAGTAAAGGCCGTTCAGAGGCGGGTAGTGCAGCCAGCAGCCGCCAGTCGACAGCAGCTGAGCTGATAATGGTGAAAGCAACACGGAACAACGGCCGCGGCGCGTCGCGTCGTTTCAATGAACAAACGAAGAAGCAGCGACGCAGCGCAACGTTCTGTGTTAGGGCCGCGCGTCAATGTGTGTGTGTGTGTGTGTGTGAGTTCGTCGCTTCTTTTTTGTGTTGGCTATTTGCTTTTTTGTTGTTGTTGTGCTCGTTGTTGTTGTTGTTTTCTAAATGATTTTTTCCCTCTGTTTCTTTCTGTTTGGTTGGTTTATTTGTTGGGCTCGCTTTGCACCGACTTTGACTTTTTTCATGTTCATTTTCCAATCGGCATTTGGATATCGAGCGGGAGCGAGGAGAAGGTGCGGCCACAACACAGAGCCAGACTGGTGCAGCTCAGATTTGTCGACAATGTGCTCAAGAATTTTCACACACACTTAAAACTATGAAACAATGTTGTGGGTAAAGATGACGTTTTGCTGGTCGACCTAAGAAATTCAAACAATTTTCTACACTATTCGATTTTTGTTTCAAATAATTTTGCCATTTTCATTCTCTTTGCTTTCTGTATTTTGCTACTGGTTAACTTTTCAATCACGTCAGCAAAAGGAAAAAACAAAAACACATCGTCTGGACGTACCTTTTGCCTTCTATTCACTGCTGAACTGCTATTCCGATTTTTGCGGCCAAATTTATTCCTCAATTCGTTTTTGTGTAGATGCTAAAATTTTGCATTGTTGTTGCTGTTTCTCAAGAATTTTGTCACTTTCCATTTGCTTTAGCATAAATTTTCAGATTTCGGTTAGCTCTAACCGAAAGCAGGAGCAGCCATTTGGCAGTCAGCGGAAGACTTTTAGTGAGCGAGAGAGAATAAATGATTAATTGAAAATGCTAAATGTTTGTTGTCATTGTATCGCTGCAGCTGGTCACACAATATTTGACAACATTTTCTATTTTCCAAGCCTTGGTTTTCCTTATTTGCATATTAAATTAAATTATTTACGCCTGTAATTTCAATTTGTGGCTTTGGCATTTTTGGTTTTACTAATTTTTTCATGGTGTGTGTGTGTGTTTCTTTTTAATTGGTTGCAAGTTTCATTATGGGCCGACGGCGGTTAGCTTCTGTGGAGCGGGGAGTGAGTTATGTTGGCGCGGTCTGGTGGCTAACCGCGCGCATACGCACGCACACACTGACAGTCACGCAAGTCTGCCGCTGTTAGATACCGTTTAATGCGCGCAGACACCCGCACAATCGCGCACCGGAAGCGGAAGTGGAAGTCTTTTCCCACCTTTTACGCTTTTCTACGCTTTTTTCTTGGCCGTCGCCACACTTTTATGCGTTCCTTGCAGCGATTCGTTGCACGCTTTCGTAATTTTTATGCTTTTCTGTAGAATTTGATGCACTTTTTTCCAGTGTCTCCGTGCGCTTTCGGTGCTGTCATAGTTGTCATTAAACGGCGGTTCAGGCAGTTTTTTCTTTTGTTTTACGGCCGCAACACTTGTGGGAAATTAAAAAATTTCGGGTGTCTTGCAAGCTGTGGAATACTAACTAATGCGATCGGTGGGGTGAACAACAACTTGGAATTATTATCAAGTTTATGAAAATGCAGTATTTGTACTTTCAAAGTTGTGTGGCTTTAGAAAATGTTTCGTTTCAATTTCGTTTTTAGTTTAAATGTAAATAAATTTTTCAACCAGTTTTCCCAGTTGTTTTAGTTACTTTTAGAACTCTTTAGTTGTTTTCAGAACTTTCAAAGTTGTAGAACTTTAAAAGTGTACGTTGATATATTGTTTCGCTTTTATTTGTTTTATTTTTAGTTTTAAATTTACAAATGTTTATTGTTTTACCAGTTTTCCCAGTTGTTTTAGTAATTTTTAGAACTCTTTAGTTGTTTTCAGAACTTTCAAAGTTGTAGAACTTTTTAAGTGTAAATTTCGACTTTGTTTCGTTCTTATTTATTTAGTTTTTTAGTTGTAAAATACATAATTTTTTATTGCTTAACCAGTTTTCCCAGTTGTTTTTGTTTTTGTAGAACTTTTTAGTTGCGTTTAGAACTTTCAGAGTTTGATTTTTATTTGTTCTATGTTTTCGTTTTAAAATATACAAATTTTTATTGTTTAACCAGTTTTCCCAGTTGTTTTAGTTACTTTTAGAACTCTTTAGTTGTTTTCAGAACTTTCAAAGTTGTAGAACTTTAAAAGTGTACGTTGATATATTGTTTCGCTTTTATTTGTTTTATTTTTAGTTTTAAATTTACAAATGTTTATTGTTTTACCAGTTTTCCCAGTTGTTTTAGTAATTTTTAGAACTCTTTAGTTGTTTTCAGAACTTTCAAAGTTGTAGAACTTTTTAAGTGTAAATTTCGACTTTGTTTCGTTCTTATTTATTTAGTTTTTTAGTTGTAAAATACATAATTTTTTATTGCTTAACCAGTTTTCCCAGTTGTTTTTGTTTTTGTAGAACTTTTTAGTTGCGTTTAGAACTTTCAGAGTTTGATTTTTATTTGTTCTATGTTTTCGTTTTAAAATATACAAATTTTTATTGTTTAACCAGTTTTCCCAGTTGTTTTTGTGATGTTTAGAACTTTCAAAGTTTTAGAACTTTACATTGATACAGGTTTTGTTTTTATTTTTTATTTTAAAAATAAATAAATTCTTCAACTAATTTTCTTGTTCTTTTTAGAACTTTCAAAATGCAGATTTCGAAACAGTTGCGTTCTTATTTATTTTAGTTTTTATTGTTTAACCAGTTTTCCCAGTTGTTTTAGTTATTTTGAGAACTTTTTCGTTGTTTTTAGAACTTTAATATTAAATGTTGTAGAACTTTTGAAGTGGACATTGAGACATTGTTTTGTTTTCATTCGTTTTATTTTTTAGTTTTAAAATATATAATTTTTACTGTTTAACCAGTTTTCCCAGTTGTGTTTGTTATTTGTAGAACTTTTTAGTTGTGTTTAGAACTTTCCGAGTTTTGTTTGTTATTTGTTTCATTTTGTAGTTTTAAAATATATAAATTTTTGTTGTTCAACCAGTTTTCCCAGTTGTTCTGGTTATCCTTTTAATTATTTTTATCCTTTTTAATTATTTTTAGAATTTTCAAAGTTATAGAACTTTTGAAGTGCATATTGAGACAATGTTTCATTTTCATTTGTTTTAGTTTTTAGTTTTACAGTATATACATTTTTATTGTTTAACCAGTTTTCCCAGTTGTTTTAGTTATTTTTAGAACTCGTTGTTTTTAGAACTTTCAGAGTTTAATTTTTATTTTCAGTTTTAAAATATATAAATTGTTATTATGTAACCAGTTTTCCCAGTTGTTTTAGTTATTTTTAGAACTTGTTAGTTGTTTTTAGAACTTTCAAAGTTATAGAACTTTGAATGTGTACATTGAGACTTTGTTTAGTTTTTATTTTTTTGTTTTAAAATGTATAAATGTTCATTGTTTAACCAGTTTTCCCCAGTTGCTTTAGTTTTTTTAGAGCTTGTTGGTTGTTTTTAGAACTTTCCATATGCATATTTGGAAAAGGTTGCGTTTTTATTTATTTTACTTTTTAATTTTAACTTAAATATATTTTTTATATAGTTCTCGCAGTTGTTTTTAGAACTTTTTCTTTTACATTGCGTATTAAAAATAACTTTGTGACGTTGATTGTAGGTTATTTTATATTTTGTAATATTTTTTTATGCTTTATTGATTATTGTTGAATGAAATTTTTTCAATTATAATTAAATAATAGGTAATTTTATATTCTCTAAATTTTATTGAAATAAAATCGTTTATGTTTTCAATAGATGACTTTAGTATTCTATATCTCGCCTTGTAAAAGCGCAATCCAGTTATGCTGGATGGATTTAGAAAGATCAGATTTCGTACTTAAAACACTTTTCAGACAGTTTTGTGATTAATTGACTCAGTTTTGTTTGATTGCGTTTTAAACATGGACACCAGCAAAGAAAAAATACGTCATATTTCACAGTCTTTCTTTGATAAAGGCGACTGAAAAAATTGCACAAAAAACCGTTCGGCATCACTTGAATGAGGTTCAACACAAAAAGATGCCCGATGTATGGGGCCAAACGAGTTAACGCATAAAAAACCTCATGGACCGAGGCACTGCTAAATCCAACATAACAAAATCGAGGCATTTCTGAAGCGAATGGTGACTGGCAATGAAAAGTTCATCACTTACGACAACGTCAAACAAAAACGAATCGCGGTAAACCGACGAAAACGGTAGTCATGTCAGGTTTGACGGTCAGGAAGGTTTTACTGTGTGTTTGGTGGGATTGACTGGGCATTATCTGCTATGAGCTGTTCCTCAAACTCTTAATTTGGACCTGTGGGTACTGTCAACAATTGGACCGTCTAAAGGAGGTAATCGTTCAGCTTTGGCCCCTAGGAGAGGAATTGTGTTTCATTAGGACAACGCCAGGCCACACACATCGATAGTGACTCGCCAGAAGCTCCGGGCTTTTATTTGGGAATTTCTTATGCATCCGGCTTATGGTCCAAGCGATTATAACCTGTTTCTGTCTGTGGCGAATGGTTTTGCTGGTAAAAAGTTCACCCCAAGACTATCACGCCGACTATCACAGTTTTTGCCTATAGGGACGAGGGTTTTTAAGAGAGAGGCATAATAGAACTTTTAACTTTAAAATGGCAATAAGCTATTAAACAAAACAGTGCATATTTCGAAGCATTCTAACTATGCTAAATACAGTAAAGCCTTCAATTTAATGAAAAATAATAGATCTGTTTCACCTACAGCTTGTCGTTTGTTTAAGTTAATTTTTTATATTTTATTTTATTTTGTTTTTTAAAATATTTTTTTTATTTTTTATTTTAGTTTTTTTAACTTTTATATTATTTTTTGTTTTTTATTTTAGGTCATTTATTATATTTTATTATGTTTTACCACGTTTAATTTATAATTTCACTTAATTTTGGTGTTTTTTTTGTTGTTTTTATGATTTTTTTATTATTTTATTTTTATTATTATTTATTATTATTTTTTGTAACTTTTCTAAGTCTTTTATTTTAGTTCTATTTTCTTATATTTTACATTTTTTTATTGCATTTGATTATAATTTTTTATTATTTTAGTGTATCTTTGTTGCTTTTATTTTCATATTTCTTGCTTGATTTGTTTATTTATTTTGTTATTTTTTATTTATATTTTTTCACAATTTTTGTATTAATATTTTAGTAAATTATAAACAAAATGACAGTTGTTCTCAGATTTTCCTTGTATTACAACATCATTAGATTCAGTTTTCATATGTAGATTTCAATATTTATTACATTTTAAATACGTTTATGCATTTTCATGGTTTTGTTGTCCATAGTTTTGTTTTTGAAAACACAATTTGTTAACAATTGCATTGAAATTTGGCGTTTTTAATTGTTTTCCATATATTTCAGAGCAGAATGAAAACTTTGTGTGTTAAATATTGAGCTTTTAAATTATTTGTTTTCAAGTACAATTAAAATTGTTTAATTAGTATCTTTTGTTTTGTGCATTTCTCAAGCATTCTGTAAAGATTTTTTAGCACTTTGTGTTGAAATTTTTACAGCACTTAATTTTCTGCATTTATTTCTGTTTATCATAAAATAAATGTTACTTCTTTACTTTATTCTCCACCAATTCTTATTCTTATTCCACTTTGGTTTCACTGCTTCCTCCTTTTAAATGCATTTTGCTTTATTTTCTCTCTCTCTTTGTGCACTTATTACTTTATGTTTTCTCTTTTCCTTGGCATTTTGGTTTGCTCCATTCGTTTTGTTTTCATTTTCATTTTCCCTTTGCCTTTTCGTTTGCATTTGTATCGTCATGTGCTTTGCCTAGTTTCGCATTTCATTTTGCTGCAAATGTGTGCAAAAAAATCTTTGCATATTTTTTGGCACAACACCCCACTCACGCAGACAGACAGACACACACACTCACAGCTAACCAGGCGACGTGCCTTCTCAACTCTCACAATGTTTGCATTTTTTTTTAACTTTTATTCTCTTATTATGTTATGGTTTTGTGTTTTATTACACAATTTCAGTGCAACAACAACAACAACAACGCCAGAAAGGCCAGCAGACGCCAAAGTGCGGGCGTAGCACTCACACAAACGCGCACAGTGGGGCGGCGCGGCGCACAAACTAGTCGGAAGTGCATAATATGAAATAATAATAGGTTGACTGATTTGTGTGTGTGTGTGTGTATGTGTGTGTGAGTTAAGAACGGCCCTACAGCAACAACTAAAAACAATAATTACAACACTAGCAGCACAAATAACAACAACAACAACAATTGTCAATAACAACTTTGACGAGTGCAATGCTCGCTCAACATAAAACACTCGACTACACTTTATGCGTTTTGTTTTATTATTTTTTTTTGGTTTTTCGTTTGCTGCTGCTGCTGATTGTTTGTTGTTGTGTTTGTTTTATTTTTCTCTATTAAGCGGCTGCTGCTTCTTCGTTTTCTTCTTTTTGTTCATTTTCTGTATTTTCCTGCCGCTCGTGCATGCTTATTTAGTTGTTCTTGTAATTTTGTTATTATGGCTTTAATGCGCTTTTCTTGTTGTTGTTGTTGTTTTTTGTATGTATAACCATATAAAATTATATACGTTTAAATGCATATATACGTTTATATGTGGCGGTGAGGCGACCAAAAAAAGTTTTTTTCCTAATAAAATCACAACAACAAGAAAAAACACACACACGCGCGCATTCTAGTCTCGCCATAGACGACGGAAGAGATGACGACGAGCGTCCAAAGCCGTTCAGAAGACAAATATATCACCAAAAAAAACATTAACCAAAATGAAGTTGAAGAAAATTTCTTGAGCCGCCACACTGTTTGCTAGTCTTCATGCTATCGTTGTTGTTGTAGTACATTTATGCCATCAATGTTGCGTTGCACAGTGTCTACACCACAGGCTGGCTGCACACACACACACAAACACACACCGAAAACACACAAACAGCGAAAGAAACAAACAGCCAAACAAACAAACATCAGCACCGTCCAACGTACACAAAAACCAAACGAATCTCTCCGTCACAATTCGTGTCCAGCGTCCGCACCGTTTTAGGGAAAATGTCTGACTGATTTATAGAATCCAGCCAAGTGACAGTGCAAGTCCCAAAATTTCATTTCTCGTGCATATGTACAACAAAACGACGGCCGTCTGCGCCAGCAACGTGAGTGCGTTTGTTTGCCTACGGCCGCCGCTCGGCCCGTGTGCGTGTGAGCGCGCGCGCGCCCCTGCATGCGAGTGTATTGGTGAGACTGTGTGTGTGTGTGTGTTGTCAAACGGGAATCGGGAAACGGGATGATTTCCCCGTTTTCTGTGCTGTTTCGACAATTTCTCAGTTCTCGATTTCAAACAAGTCTCATAGTCGTTCGAGGGAGGTGGGGGGCAGAGTGGGCAAAGGGGAAAATTTCTCCTATTGTTTACTTGTCTGCGCCTAAAATCGGCGCGCAAAGCGCATTCGTGCACTCTCCGCTGCCAGCATAAACTCTCGCGCGTTCTCCGCTGCCGACGTTTGAGCGCGCACGCTCCCTTATCACATCACAGCGCGAAGCAGAAAATCTACCTCGAAACTGAGGTCTCTGCCATATATAAAAAACGCACAACAAACCAACCGACCAACCAACCGACCGACCGACCGCCAACCGACCAGCCAACCATCCATTCAACATGCAACCAACCAGCCGCACCGCATCTACCGTCGAGCCTCGAGCAAGTGTTTTTCTCCTCACACCAACTTCATCCCTAAATTGTTGCTCTTCTCTTGTTATTGTTGATGTTGTTGCTGTATTTTGTATAATACAAAATTGTGTTTCAATGTTAAATCTCCGGTTCTTAATGTATTTGAGCGCTCGAACAGCAACGAACATTTACATCAACGGCCACCATTCAAGACATCACCGTCGCGCTCCTCAATGATCATTAATGCTCGTAATCGCCGTCATCGTCATCAGCTGCTGCTGCTGTTGGCCGCGTGCGCTCTTCGCTGTTGCTGCTTCGCATTCTGCTGCATTTTTTCCCTACGTTTTCTTTTTGCCGTTTATTTGATTCGCTTTTGTACGCTTTCGCCTTTCACGCTATTCGCCCCAAGTGTATACGACGAAACTACCAAAAAACATTTGAAAAATGTTTCCTCCAACTTGTTAGTGCAGCTCATGTTACGGTCACGTAGACGGACTTTGTGAATTTCTGACTAATGTTGGCGTTGAAAAGCTATTCACATTAAGTTGGTTGTATTTACTGAGGGTCCAATGATGTTGTGATCAATTCACTAATTTTTAGCAAAAGTGTTTTATTACAAGAATCTCTGTGAATTAGATATCCACAAAAATGTATAGGGATTGTAGTTTGAGATGAGATAGAAGATAATGCCAAAACAGTCTCAAACCTCAAAAATGTAAAGAGGTTATATATAGAGTCCAGCACCCTCAGTGGGTGAGTGAGGGTTTAACCCCAAAACACAAATATTGCTGGTACAAAATATGGTTTCAAATGGTATTCGGCTCAAAAGTTGTACGCAAACCCTCCCCCCCAAAATGAAATCCTGTGTGCGCCACTGAGCACACCATTATAACTTATAGTACCTATCGTGAATAGTGGTATCAAAATGGCCCTAATGCGCTAATTTGATGTTGGGACATTGCCACTTGAACCAACCAACCAAACCCTTAGTGACGGAGAATGATTCCGAGTGGTAGGAAACGGGTGTAGCAGGGAACGAAGCAACGAACGAGAAGATGCAACAAAGTAGATAATTCTGTGATTCCTCCGATATCTGCACTGTATATGCTAACAGACAGGTTGAGCAAAAAAGACATTGAGTCCTCATGGGGCACTATGGCCCTACCTTTCCTTGAGGAAACGCAATTTGTACTGTCCTCGAGTCGTGCCTCTATTAAATAACCCGTTGGATTCATCACTGGACACTACGCCATTGGATCTAGGCGCCTTTCGCCCAGTGATGTCTGAAGCTGCGGAAAAGAAGAAGAAGTAAAAACAATAGAACAGTTCCTGTGCCACTGCCAGATTCTGCAGGAATGCCAACTCCGTATTTTGAAATCTCGTAACTGATTTGTCCCGGATTGAAAAGCTATTAATGAAGGGATTCACAACAGACCATTTAAGCCTCCCAGCGAAAGTGCGGTTTCATGCCGCACATACCCTTCCCAACCTAACCTAAGCCCTTAGAAGCCAATCTCCTTCTTTCTTCAATTCCAAAACGCCTCGGAATTTTGTTGTGCTCTTTCCATTTCGTTTTCTTTTGTATTGCATAGGTTGCGGTGGCTGCCTCTATAAGAGACACACTCGGAGGCCTGAATGGCCCATTGTGATACCACATATTTCACCCGTTTTTTGAACTGTGTATGCAACACTGTTTTTGCCAACATATGTTACAGCACACATTTCAAGCGGATGGGGAAAGGGAGGGAGGGGACCTACAGTTTAACGCCGAATCCGAACGGCGATTGGCAGTTTTTCGTTCACACTTGGAGGTTTTGCCATTGCCTGCCAAGAGCGCACTTGTGCGATTCTTGTAATTCTCATTCCATTCATGTGGATAGCGACAGAAGTAGATGAGTGTTTTTTCCAGCCCAAGCCAGGAATCGAACCTGGAGCGCTCGGTATGAGAAGCCAGCGCGCTACCCGCTGAGCTATCGAGGCCGACTTTGTATTGCATACTCCTAGCACTTAACTCTCTAAAACGTCTTTAACTCACCTCGGCAACAAATAAAATTTATATTTTTTCTTACTTCCTACGAATACAAGCTTGCAAAGAAGAGTGCATCAACCCATTTATCAGTTCAGAACAATTTTATAGCTTAGGAAAGAGAGATATGAACCAAAAGAGAACTCTGTGCAAGGCTTAGGCTCTGTGTTTTGCATACTCAGCGGACACTGCGCTGGTCATTTTGCAGAAAGGCTTAACTTCCCTTATCGAGACTAAAGACGTAGCGGCGAGAATGAGGAGGAAATACAATCTGTGCAGTACCTCTTACGTGCCACACTAGAAAACTTGAGCATGGATTATATTACGCCACTAGAAGACATTATCTGGTTCGTTCGACGCTCAGATTGATTACAGCCAACACCGAAACAGGACAACAGGGGTTTGCCTACACTCTCTTTGCTAAGAAATCAGCATACTGCCTGTCTTACGTAATCTAACCTAAGGGAGCTCTTTCTATTCTAAGCAGAAAGGACTACACTAGAACCTGTACCGGAAGCACCAACCAAGGTTAGGACTTCCCAAAGTTCTTATTGGATCCTACAATAGTAAAAGATTCGATGAACATTTAAGTTTAACGAAGAACAGTCACGGTTGGGATATTCCAAAGTTCTTACTGAGTTCTACAATAATAAAAGAATCGATGAATATTTCAGTTTAACGAAGAACAATCTTGAGATCATCTAACCTACAAAACAGTCTGCTACAAATCTACTATGAGTATCGTATAATTTCCATTTATAATATAAGCATAACTTTACGTCGATCTCAACGGAAGAACAACCAAGCGCACGTCCCGACTGTAGGATCTCACGCGCTCTGTGCTCGAAACTGAACCAAAAGAGGTCTCTTTCTCCTGTGCGGCTTAAGAAATAGAAACTTCACATATTTATAGGAGTTTCAATGGGCCACTGTCGCTCTTTTCGATGATAGCCTAAAAGCCAGTCACATCAGGATTACTGAAAGAGTAGAAACTTCGTATGCACAGCATTTCTTATGTGACGGTTCACATCATATAGAAGATTCCATCAGAAGCATAGATTCTAAGGACTTCTTAAGTCATCTAGGTGGCAGCGAATGGATTCTAGCAAAATAAGTAGATCGCTCTGACCATTATACAACTAGAACAAGACCTCCAAGCGCCAGAAAAAGGGCCGCAGGGATGTGATAAGACTGACTACGGTCATCACAAGCCACTGGCCCATTGGAGAGCACACAGTTATAATGGGCATGACCTTTCATAAAACCTGTTGCCGCTGTGAGAGCCCGAATGAGAAGGAAAGAGATCATCCCTTATGCTGCGCCTGTCCGGCCTTGTAGAAAAAGAACTGGAAGGCGCTAGCCAAGCCAATATATCAAAATCCCGTAGAGAAGTGCACTGTGCATTGGCTACTCGCCTTCATTAATCTCTCGGACTGGATATAGAAGCTACATAGCTTAGAGGCTAACATGCAGGAACCCATATAACATAGCATCTACCGGGAATGGTGGTATCAAAACGGCTCCTACAATGGAACCAACCAGACCACCTATGTAATTGTCTTGCACTTCAGTCTTCGGACGTTAGAGTCATCACTGGAAGACATCCGAAGCTCACGTTGGTTTCAACCACCACCGAACACTGAAGAATAGGTCGAGTCACGCTCTCTTCGAGCATTACAATGAGCCTCAGAGTCTTTAGAGTTTACTAGTTGAGTAGTCGGCTAGCTGCCTGTCTTACCTAATCTTAGCCTGAAGAGAAGGAAGGAGACAGAGGACTGGGGGTTTTCAAGATCCAGATTTTAACCCCACATGTAATTTTTTATACTTAATAGTGAGAGTGCTTTGGAGAAGAAGCCTCACCATCCACATTTTAGTACCCACACCCACAGCTCTTGTAGAGGAATTCCGCAGTACTTCAAGGCGAATTTATTTCACGAATTTGTGCAATCAGAAAGCAGCCGCAAATCAATACGTTGGCTCGTGCAGCTAATTTTAAGCATTTTGCTGTTGTCGTAATGACATTGCGAAATGCCTGCCTCAAATTCTGCGACTGTGTCTTTCACATGAAAGCCAAGCAAAAACTTCACATCTATGCAGCTGCACATCTACTTTTATAAGAAGTTTTATAATCAGAGTCAGTTTCAGATATCGTCATAACAACAAAAAACAAGCAAAAATAAATTCATTTTATTACGTGCCAATACGCTGCGCCTCGGCTCACGTGTTTCGCTGCCTGCCCGAGTGCAGTCCAAGTCCTTCTGAAGGCTTGTGACGTTGGGCGAATGGCCCGCAATACGGGAGCCTACCAGAGGCGTTCGCAAACTAGGCGCCAACAGCAGCCGAACGGACTATTTTAAGCCGCATGCAAAACTTACATAAGTACGATGCGATTGAAGGCGGACGCACGTATTACTCGTCTTGACTTGGTTTTACTTTCTTAACGGATGTCAGACGAATTTGAGGCGACTTTCCTGAGTGGCATTTGTGTGTGTGAGTGTGTTTGAGGTTCCTAGCAGCAGAGCGGACGGAATGTGTGAGCGGCGCTCTCATTTGTGCAGAAGCATTCTCTCACGCGCTCTGGCTGCGGGGTAGTTTTTGCACGCGAGAGCGGCGCTCAGCAAAAGGACCAAACCCGATGTCGACCGTCGAGGTGCTCACATATGGCAGACTGCCGAATTACATAAATGTGAACACTTTCAAGTTGAACTGAGCAAAAATGTAGAAAAGTGAATCCAAGAAAAAAATCAAAAACTTGCGCCTTCAGAGCGGCGAGCGAGTGCTGCTGCTCAGCGTCCGATGGCTGTGTGGCATCAAGCGGAAAGGACTCCCGTCGGTTCGGGCTCGAAACTGGCGCTTTATGGCCGCACAACTTGCTGGCGATATTTTTCACAGCAACAACAACCAACACTAACAAATATTTGCACTCGAGTGTTGCGTGTTTTGTTGTTGCGGCATTCGTTGGTGTTATTAATACATATAGTCTTTGTTGTTGTTGTTGTTGGTGTTGTTTGCAGCCCGCTGAGCGCAATGTAAACAATTGTTTGATGCATAAACACGCATTGCGCGCTGCAACTGGCACTTATGCCGTTTTATTTTCGGCTTATCCTGTGCTGTGGCCGTCTGCTGCTCCAGCGGAAGTTCAGCGAAAAGCGGAAATAAATATAGAAACACGCGTACGCACGCGAAAGGGCCCAAGCAGCAGCTGGGGCCCCCCACAGCCGAAGGCGCTCGTAGGCTGCGGTGTTAGAGCGTCTGTTGTTGTTGTTATTGTTTTTGTTGTTGCAATTAAAACATGTGTGCGTATATGTTTGACATGCTGTCTGTCCTATTGTCTATTTGTTTATACATTAAGCAATGTGTTTGAATGTCTGTCCGTTCGTTTGTGGCAGCGTTCATCTGTCGGCCTGTTAAGCAGCACCGAGACGCTTCATGTATGTATGTATGTGTTGGTTATTTGTGTGCGGCGCAAAGGATTTTTTTCTGAGCTCCATTCCACCATCTATGTACAACAACAACAACAATAGTAACAATATTACCAACACAGCAACCGGCTTACAACAAGCACATCAACACCAAAACAACAACAACAACAACAATAATCAGACCAATAACCATACAATTCGATTCATAGGGGACCACATTGTTGTTGGTTTCGGCATATTGTTATTTTTTTTTTATTTTTTCCAATTTTTTGCTTGTCTTGCATTGCTGTTTCGGTTCTGTTCGTATTTTTATTTATTTTTAAAATTTGTATTCTATATTTTTTTGCTGTGTCTTTCCAACTGTTATTGTTGCTGTTTAACCCTTTCGGAATGGAGTTTAATTTTGAAAACCAAAATACTCTTTTTAGAAATGTTTCCATGCTATGAAAATTGGGGCTACAAAATTATTTTGCATACTCATAAATTCTGAAGTCATCCTTTTATGCGGAGACATATAATTCGAATAATTATTTCATCATATCTGAAATCTGAATAATTATTTTGAGGGGCCTTAAAAACTTGCTGGGACGTATTAACCCAGTAGTCCCGAAAGGGTTAAGGTTGACTCCAACTGGCGGGATGCTACCTGCTGCTTTAAAATATGTCAGCTTCGAGCTTGGAACGTCGTCTGCCTTCAAGCGACCTTTGTGCTTTGATTTGGCTTTGGTAATCTTTCCCCATAAGCTCATCCCACTGTTTGTGGTTCTTCAGTTTTGCGCATTTTGCATGCAACATATGTTTACTATATACTGTCATATGTATGTATTAGTGTAATATTTGTGTTTGTTTCTATAGTTTCAATTAAAGGAACAGAGTCTAACCAGAGCCCGACCGATTAATCTTGGCTTGGGCTTCGGCCAAAATGTCACCTTTGGTCGGGCTCTAGGTTTAAGCCTACAATAAAGAAAAAGAAGAAGAAGAAGAGGCTGTTGTATGTGCTCTATAAAAATGCTACTAGCTGGCTGCAATGTTGTTGTTGTTGTCTTTGAAACCTTTTCTCTTTCATGGAGAGTCTAATCAGAGCCCGACCGATTAATCGGCTTCGGCCAAAATGTCACCTTTGGTCGGGCTCTAAGTTTAAGCCTACAATAAAGAAAGAGAAGAAGAAGAGGAAGAAGAGGAATAAGACTGTTGTATGCGCTCTATTCGACTAGCTGGCTGCATTGTTGTTGTTGTTATATTTAAAACCATTGTCCAGTTGACTTGCTAATGCAGGAACCTTAAACATGGATTGATTCACTGCTTCAGCAATGGACAGTTTTCTAAAAAATTGTTGTCCCCAACGCAATGCAACGCAAGTGTTGCCACCCAACTACGAATTCAGCAATGTTTCGCGAACATCACTGTTCCGTTTCCTTTCGGCTGCCTTTCGATTTTTTGGCCAATCATAATTCAAAATTATTGCATTCCCAGTGGAAATGTACGCGCCACACAGACCCATAAACACCCCGGCACATGCCCACATCTGCCTGCCTGTCAGTCAGCCGGTCCATCTGTCTGTCTGTTTGTCATTGTGTGCGTCCGCCTATGCATTTGTCTGCGCGCCCAACTCCAAACGGCATAAATCTCGCACACTCAAAAATGAGATTATGATTCAAATAAATAAGCAAATCAACATTTGACAGCCAATAACAGCGGGGGAGACCGTCGAGCCGACTCGAACAAACACCGAACTTGGCTGTTTGGCGCGGAGTGAAATGGAAATAGCCGAGCGACCGAGTAGATGGGCGAAAGGGCCGAATGCGTGGCGCAGTGCGTCTCTTGTCAAATGCAGCCGCGCGCTCACAATGCATACAAATGTCAGCGCACGTCGCGTACGCGTTTCTCGAGGAGCGTCGAGGAGGGGCGTCGCACTACACTGCACGCAGACATTTCGGAAAATCTTTCAATATTTCATCTTCAAGTGGCATATGGCAAATGGGCATAAATTATTACAGCAAAAGGATTTGCCTCGGGAGGCGATTTGAATTCCATATTTTATGGGGTGTTGGTGTTGTTGTTGTTGTTGTGGGTGTGAAAGGGGTACCAATTGATGGCAGAAGCTTAAAGCGTTATTAATTCCTTACGATTTGTTGAGAATTTAAAATGAAATTTGAGCTATGGAATTGGTACAGAAATGACATAGAAATTTATATAGATTACAGTTTTAGATTGACTATAGATTGTAGATTTTAAGTTTTTATATTTCAACAGCTGAACTGATTGGAAAATACTCTGAGAAATATTTTTAGACAATTGAATTATCTTCAATTTGATACCTTTTACAAAATGATCGATTGTCTCTGACTTGAGATATGGAATCACAGAGACGCCATTTTGTTAGCATAGCCCCAGCAGTCCTTTTACGGGAAAGACCCCAACAAGTTACGCGTGGGCCTAGTAGACTAAAACAAATAAAAAAATTCTAGTAAGTTTTTTTAAATGAATTAAATTACATGTCCCGGTTATAACTAACCGATTCACCAACAATTTGCCGTCTTGACCGCTTTCAGTGAGATATAGGAATACAAAACAATTTAGAAGAAGTTGATCTGTCGTTCAGAATCGGCAACGACATGAAACGTTGCGTTGAGTGTTCATTAATTTTATTTGTTTTTTTAAGTGGGTATTGTAAACTGCAACCAATAGTGGCGGATTCAGGGGGGTTTTGGGGATTGAAATCCCCCCGAAATAATATATTAGGGTCGACTTTGAAACTTCATAAACATTTATAAATATTAAAGAATTACTTTGTGACCCCCCAAATATTTTTCTGAACCCGCCCCTGGCAACCAATAATTGATCTATTGTGCCCTCTTTTTTATATTTAAGAACCTCCCCTAGGTCCACTGCCTTAATGAAACTTGGGGTTTGTATGTTTGGCGACCCTGATTTCTAGTTGGTGCTGTCCGAGGTGTTGTTTCCTGCCGTTAAATAAAACATCGCAGTGGAGGACGCTGCTTGTTCTATTTTAAGAATGGACATGTGTTTCCATGGAAGGAAGCCAGTGAAGAAAGGATGGAAGGCACAAAGAGATCCACTTTGAGTTGAAGTCCTTTAGGAAGGTTTTTTGTGCCTTCGTGCTGGAATTTTTTTTCTATCGGAGGTGGAAAATCTTTGGAAGATACTGAGCTCCATCCCTTCATGACGGATTTTAACCGGTTAAAATCAAACCCCCCCATTGTCGAAATTTTTTCCCGCGGGACCGTCTCCCGGCATTACGTCGCAGGGCAGACCTGGAGTGTCAGCCCAGTATTGTGAGTTCCTGGTTATTTCCTCCAGTCTAAAAGCCTGCGTATTGTATGTCTGTGTGTTCCGGTGTGTCCGCTCCACAAAACCTGCAAGTGGTACCTTGTTTTTGTCCAAGAATGGACATGTGTTTCCTGAAACTGAAGCTGCTGGTCGAGTCACAAATAGTTACACTTTGTGTTGAAGTTCTCTAGGAAGATTTCTGAGTGCCTCAGTTCTGAAGTGTCAGTCCAGCATTGTGAATTCCTGGTTATTTCCACCAGCCTTAAAGCCTGTTTGTATGTATTGTATGTCTGCCTACCCTTGTGAATAGTTCGGGCCAAGAAAGCGACGTGGCAGCTGTCATTCTGGCCTATCTGCCAGCCACTTGATTGTCCTCAATACCTGCGTGTCCCGGCATCAAAAGGATTCTTACTCGATGATACCTACCGAGCTTATTGAGTAGCTCGAGGCTATCTCGTATGATTGCATTTGGTACACGCAAAGAGGGTTTTAGGGTTCAAACTGCCCAAATAGCTGTTTGTTACACAAATCGTAGGGAGCAAATATGGTTTGAAATGGTATTGAAACCCTCAAAAATTCAATTCTGGGTGCGCACTTTGATCGCTGCTTGACTGATGATACAAGGATGTGATGTCCTAAGTATCCTAAATCTATTTTTAATTGTTCACAGAGGTTCATTGCATACATTTCCACTCTAATCTTATCTACTTAAATGTAGATCTTCTTCTTTTTTGATTTTGCCTGGAACACATATTTTCCTCTTTGCTCAACCAAGGCAGAGTTGTCATTTGAACTTTGTACCTTCAGACTCGCCTTGGTACACAGTAACAAAAAAACCTAAATAATTAAACAAAACATTTTTAACAAAAGACTATCTGTTTTGTTGTTTCGACTTCATAAAGTCAACAATTTTGAAGCCTTGGATTAAAAGCTATGCGGCGATCCTAAGTTCCCCTGGGTTCTCTTGTTGGCGTCCTATAATTGCAATTTCAACAATAAACCTGCGCTTGCCAATTTTTAAATTCAATAAAGAACGAAAACGAGAATGCTGCTTTACGGAGGACGTGTGGCATGTTGGCTGTGTCGTCGAGCTGCGTTTGTTCCGGGTAAACAAAATGCGAGCACATGTTTTCAGTGCAGGGAACAAAGCAGCAGCCGAAGCACGAAGAGCGAAGGCAATTGGCACAAAGCCGCCGGCACCACCAACGACGAGGCCATCAAAGCAGTGCCACCACCACCACCATCGACAACACCACAGTCACCAAAGCGACCATCTCCATCTCTCCACTATCAGCATTACAGCCATTGGCACCATTAACAGCACTCACACACACACAAACACAGAGAACACACAATCTCGAAGCCAGCAGCGGAATCAGCGCACTGCGACTCTTCACAAACTTCTGTTGTCTGTGGTGTGACCAGTGAAGTGCTTAAATGCAATGGACGCGCAGTGTTGTCGCAGAGATCTGCACGCGGCGGCCGACCGACCGGCGATAGTGTGCACCGACCTATGAGTGAGGCCGTACTCGAGCCAAAGCAAATATCAACAATTACTTCATTTTCATTTGAGAACATAGATAACACACACACACACATGCACACAAAGACCGACATACGCATGGAAGAAGCTTGTGTAAGCGATCCTTCGGTAGCCCTACAACTGCCTCGCCGCCGCCACGCCGCAATTGGCTTTGAGTTCCACCCTCCCAGCGTGTGGCAGCGCTTTGATCCTTTCTGGTTATTTTTAATTTAATGGTTTCATACACAGTGCCACCACACTTTATCCACTACTCCGCTACTGCGTATTTTTCGATTCTTTCATTCGTTATTGCTCATTACAAACACTCACACACTCTCACACTCACACATGCATTTGGGCATTTTTCTATTTATTGCTGTGGCGATAATCCACGCACAATGCCAGCGAAAATCTGCTGCACCTTCATTAGTTGGGTTTGTGCGCCAGCGGTGAGGGGTCGCCAATTGCCACGGCGCCAGTCAGCCAGCCAGCCAGCCAACCACCACCAGCACTCGCTGTGCATTCACGGCGGCATCGTCAGTTGGCTGCTTCTATGCCGCAAAGGATAAGCTGGGGTTTTAGCTCAGTCGCCTGGAAGAACCCCTACGCTTTGTTATAGTTTAATTTGCTCGTTTGCTCGACAGCGAGGCGCATTGCCGGGCAAAGGGAAATGCCAACGCGAGGGCGGCAATGTAACAGGTTATTGTACTGAATAGTTGGCATAGATTCGCCACAACTGAGTACAATGCATGAAGGATTATTACGAGGAATTGTTGTTGAAAACAGCAGGACAACTTGTTAAGTTTTCAATATTACAAATTAAGATTTTGCAAATGCTTTCAGTTCGATTAGTGTCCGATTGTGACGCCACACGTTGGGAACACCTGCTGTATGCATCTTTATTAACATAACTGACAACACGACCCATTGTCTGGACTAACCCCCCAGCTTTCCGCTATCGCCTTTGCACATGAATGAAGCGGACCGGAAGTTGTCAGTCGATTCTGATTTGATTTTTCGTAGCAAATTGTAGGACATCTGTTAAAGGAAAAATGATTTTTTCTAATATTTAGAATTGACTTAGCAGGGAATTGAACCTCGGAACCTTAGTTCAGGCACTAACCATTGCGCCACTGTTCAAGTCCTCATGTAAAGCAACGACTGGCTCAAGTTTTTTGACTTCGAGATGAAAATGTGTTGAATAACTGCAATGCTGTCAATTTTATATGACAGAAGAGTAAAAAAAAGAGGAAAAAACAATAAGTTCTACCTCTGGTTCGTTGGTTGTAGTGGAGACACACTTAGGCCTCTATATGGGCCCATTGTGATACCACAAATTCCACCTGTTTAAAATGTGTATGCAACATTTGTTTTTTCAACATGTGTTACAACACACATTTTAAACGAATGGGGGGAAAGGAGGGAGGGCACCTACATTTTAACACCGAATCCGAACGGCGGTTGGCAGTTTTTCTTTCACTTGGAGGTTTTTCCATTACCTGCCATCATCTCATCTCATCTTCTTCATGTGGATAACGAAAGAAGGAGACAATTGTTTCATCGCCCAAGCTAGGAATCGAACCTAGGGCTTCTGGGAGTTGTACCTCTAGAGGGCAAAAATTATCACCAAAAACTGCTTGATAAATGCTACCAAACATCCAGTGTTATGTCAAAGAGGTCACAGTTGCAATTGAAATAAAAATCATTCATTCATTAATTCAACCAAATTTGAGAAGAATAACGATTTCATAAGATTCCATTACCTTCAAAGTAATCCTTTTTGGAAAGATTATTCTAATAGGAATTTACAATCAAGCGGTGATCAGCACTCTTGATTCAAGAGCATTCAGCAGATAAAAATATCCTTGAAACTGGTGCATGAATATGCTGGGAAACTCGACAGAATCGCCTGTGAAAACATAGACTCTGATGTGGGTCAAGAGATGCATTGGAACTGAGCAGAATGCGCACGGACGTTGTGGACAATAAGTTCTGCAGACCGTATCCTAACTTTTTCACTCAGGAAATAATAGTCACCAACTATTCGTTCCATCTGCAAAGATGGGAGGAAGCAACCAATTGCGAAACTGATGTAGGTACTTCAAAAGAAAATAGAGAAGGTTGAGTTATCGACCTGACAATGACTTCTGCGGGCAGGAACCTAGAGTTGGTCTCAGCAGTTCCACTGAGGAAGTGATGGTTCGCATTTGAATAGACTCGCTCCATCTCCGAAGATGAGAGGAGGCAACCAATTGCAGATCTTCTACGAAATCTAATATTAGACAGCTTTTGGGCAGGGCATCCAGAAAAGTTCCTAGCTTAGACCAGTGAGCATATAATGACAGACTGCAAATTTAACAGGGCATGGGAACTTGGGCGACAGTGTTCGACTTTTGCTGTGGACCATAAAGACTCAATCGAATTGACGAATGATGTGACCATTAGGAGGGAGGTCAATACTCCGATAGACCTCTGGCCGATTAGTGTTTCTTGCTAGGGGACGAAAAGACCTATGGACAATGGAGCTCCGACAAAGAAGGTGTTCGACGTAGAAGTTGGAGGTCGACGACGAAGAGGGAGACCATGTCTCTGGTGAAAGGACTCAGTTGAGTTAAGGACACTGCATAATCTCTTGGTGTGACGAACTGGAAAGAACTTTTGCGGAACCCAGTATCGAGTTGTTATGGTCAATTAAGAAAGAACGAAAAGTAGCCCGATTAAGTGATTTGTTTCGGAGAGTTCCACCTTTGGCCGACTAATGTTTTTTGTCTTGGGGACAGCATGAGCTGTGGACCATAAGGACCCACTCGAGTTGACAAATGATGTGATTATCAGGAGGAAGGTCGCTGACTCCGGTAGACCTCTGGCCGACTAATGTTTCTTGCCCAGGGGACGAAAAGTCGTATAGACAATGAAGCTCTGGCGAAAAATGTGTTCGACGAAAGGTGTCCCTCTCAAAGAGGGAGACCGTGTCTCCTGTGGAAGGACCAAGTTGAGGACGGCGCATTATCACTTGGTGTGACGAACTGGATAGAACTTTTGCGTAACCCAGTATCGAGTTGTTATGGTCAGTTAAGTAAGTAAGAACGTCAAGAAGCCCGATTAAGTGGCTCGTTTCGGCCAGTTCCAGTATCTTTCTTAAAATGTTTATCCCCGCTAGAAAACAAATCCCCATTGGCGGATTTATTATAACGATTTTTACAATCTCTGCGGGCCAATTTTGAAATTACTTTTAGCACTCTTAACGACTTCGCCTTGCAATGGTGTCTAAATGCTTTCCGCAAAGGCATTACGCAGGAATAAAGTTATTTTAGCTAATCAGCTTCATGAAGCTTCATTGAAATGGTTCGAACCATGAGTTTTAAAACGATTTCTCTTTCTTAAAGGCAGCCACAATGGGGTCCAACTCCTTCTGCAATGGGAATGGTCTCCTTGTTCACTCAACAAGTCTTATGCCTTGTGTTGGTTACGTTAATCGATTGCAATTCTGCCAGGATCGCTAGGTTTCCTCATCCTAATCCATCGATTAGTCGTTGAAGACCTGACTTGTAAGAAGCCAAGGAAATTGATTGAAAACTGTAAATTGCTGACTCAAAGCTTTGAACTTGGAGGTAGATGTTGCTTCATGGTAAACCTCTACGAAATGGGGAATATTTCTGTGAAAAATACTATGTATACTTCATAGGATCATTTCTGTAGTCAATCTGCATTCACTTTCTTCATTTAGCCACAAGCAATTTTACCACTTTTGCCTTTAGTCAGTAAAAGTTTCTGCCTTCAAACAATGAAAATTTTGCCTGAGACAAATCTAACTCGTTGATCGTTAAAGCAAAAATACTAACAATGCTTTAATCAATTTTCACTTACAACTTATGGTCCACATTTAAGAGGAAATTCATTAAGCAAATATTTCAATATTTGATTAAAAACTTCTTGCAAGTGTTTAATTAATATAAATTCAAAATTGTTGCATTAAAAGCGGCAAATTTGCAGTGAAATAAAAATGAGTCAACCGTTTTCGCGGCCATTTGCGGTTTTGTTCCTTTGAACTGTCATTAAGGTCCGAAAGCTGTCAAAAGTGCTGATTATGATTGATTCGCTCAGCAGTGTTAAAACGCGCCGATTCGACTTTCGGTTCGGTGTAATTTCGTGCAGTTTTACAGCAAAACATAAAATAAATAAATAAAAAGGCCAACTCCGCAGGGATTTGTGACGGCGGCAGCTTTTGTTCGATTCCATTTCGAATTGAAAAATTCTGAAAAGCGCAAAATTGCATTTATTTTGCTGTTTCATGGACACTTAAATGTTACAGTGTCATTATTGTTGTTGTTGTTGTTGTAACACCGATTCTCTGCATTCAAATGTGCATTTATTTCCTGCTTTTACGCAATTTACAAAGTTGCTTCCCTCCGCCCCCTTCATGCGCCTATGGCCAATAGATTGCGCGCTCATTTGGCATTCCAAGTTCATGCGATTCGTAATTATTCAATACGACAAACGTGCGGCGCATCACAAGCCGTCCGTGTCGTCGCTAGAGCTGCCACCAACATAAGTTGTTGTGCCGTTGCCGTCGGTGTTGCTGTCACTGTCAGCGCTGTCACCATAACCGCACTCTGCACAGTGGGGCGTTTTCTTGTTGTTGTCGTATTGTTCTTATTGTTGTTGTTGCTGTTGTTGTTTATGTTTGAAAAATGTTATGCAGACAGTTATTTTTTTTATTTGTTATAGTTGATGTTATTTGCAATTTACAGGTTATTTGTCTGAATTTCAAAAGTAAAAAAAGGGTCTGTAAAAATGTGTAAAATACTCATTTAATTTTTGAGTACATTTTTTACCTTTTAAATATATTTCTGAATCTTCTTTTATAGCCACATTTGGTCTATGAGCCCAACAAAATATTTGTATGTTTATATCTGTGACCTGTGGCTCACACAGGATTTCATTTGGGGGGGGAAGGCCCAATACCCCAATACCATTTGAAACCATAAGTATTTCGTACCAGCAATTTGTGTATTTGGGGGAAAAGACCCAGATCCCTTTAGGTGTCCTACTAGAGTTCTGTCTTTCAGTCGATGACTCGCAGGTATTTTGAAGCGCTTAGCGATGGTAACTGAAACTCCTACCGACCTCCCTTCCTTTTGGTCCCAAACGATATCAATGAGACCGACCAAATAGGTCACGCATAGACCCTTTTGGATCACATTGAAACGAAACTAGCTGGAGTTCCAGTCGAGTGCGTCATGCATAGACTTCTTAAAGCATTCAGTTGGAGTTCTGCCCAGACTTAGAGGCCATATTGAGTTCTTAGCGATGGTAGCTGCAGTTCCGTCCACACATAAACTTTTTTAGGTCCTGTCTGATAACAACTTGAAACCGACCAAGCAGCTGGCTGAAAAATCCCTTTAGATGCCTTTTGTTCATTGACTTCATTTGAATAAAGAAAGCTGGATTTTTGGTCAAGCATGTCTCTTATGGAGCCCACTAAGTTCCTAGCTATATTAATTGGATTAGCGCTAAAGAGCGGTCAGAAAACTCGTAGCGGTAGTCTGCCTCGGAGTCTGTTCAAACTCTTGAATTCTAAAGATGGCTGACCAGATGTCCCTGGAAGTTTTTTTGAGTAGAAAATGTCTGTATTTTTGTTTTAAATTTTAAAAATTTAATTAATTTTAATTGAAAAAAAATTAAAAAAAAAAAATGTTTTTTCCAAATATACGGAAAGGGCTCAACAAGTAAATTTTCACAAATGTTTAAAGTCTCGGCCTTCTTTCAAAAAATTATGCCAAAAAGATGTGAATTTTGACAAATGTTTAACCGTAGATCGAGCTTTGTATCAAAAATGATACATTTGGTTTTTTGTTTTGTTATAACTTTTTTCAGGATATAATTAATTGAACCACTCCTTGTGACTTTGTTTGTGTTGGGATTATGCTTGTTTAAAACCATCTTTCACACTTTTTTAATAAAGAGGCCGTGAGAAAATTTAAAAGTTTATAATTCTCTCCTTTGTATCACTTTTGATACATATGGCATTTCGAACATTTCTATGCCATGGTGAATGTTATTTGCGTTCTGTTTCTTCATATGGCATGTGAAATTATTTGCTGATAGACGTGTTAAAACAATTCCTGGTTTATATATATTGGAATATATCGATTTGTGTGTAATTTTGTGGATTGTTGAAGCAATGTTGCGTCCAAGATTTTTGACGTTGGAAGAACTAGTAAAAGACGTCTTGGATAACAGTTCAGAGGATGAATTCGAAAATGAAGACATTTCCAAGGGGACATTGAAATAGACAGTGAAAGTGATTAATCTGTGCCTGATGGGAATATTGGCAGTAACCCTGGTGTTGACTCGAAAGACGGCACTATTTGGAGCGACAAACCATACACTAGTGGTCGGTTGAGGAAGAAAAATGTCACAAATTTGCGCCGATTCGTAATCCTTGGGATGAATGGGTTTAGCTACTTTCAATATTCTACAATCCTCACGATTCCGTGACCTTTGATGAAAAATTACTAGTACTACTGTGTACAAAGAATACCCGGAATTTGTTTATAATTCAAAAAATCTTTATTTATTCTTCCAAATCAATTTCATCGCCTTCAAAGTAGTCCCCACCCGATGCAATGCACTTATGCCAACGGACTTTCCAATCTTCGAAGCATGCCAAATAGTCACCTTCCGGTATGGCCTTCAATGCGCGCGGCGATTCACGTTGAATCTCTTCAATCGATTCAAAACGGTGTCCTCGAAGTGGTCTTTTGAGTTTGGAGAATAGCCAGAAGTCACAAGGAGCTAAATCAGGCGAATACGGTGGCTGTGGAACGATATGAGTTGTCGAAATGCTCACGAAGAACCAATGCCGTGTGAGATGGTGCATTATCGTGATGCAAAAACCAAGAGTTGTCTCTCCATAAATCCGACCTCTTTTTGCGAATAGCTTCACGCAAACGACGCATAACGCTCAAGTAATATTCCTTGTTGACAGTTTGGCCCGGCGGAAGGAACTCATAATGCACAACACGACGATAATCGAAGAAATCGAATTCCGGGTATTCTTTGTACACAGTAGTATATGTCCCCTCTACCGGAATCAGTTGACAGAACCTTGCTATTTTTTTGTTGTGTGTTGTACAGTGTAATTGATATAATTTTTTAATATAGGGAAAGCATGTAAGAGTTCCAAAATAAATTAATATCCAGCGATAAGTGAATATTTTGCTGTCCAAGTTATATGAAAAAATTAAATTTATTGTTTAGCCAAAACAAAAAAAACTCTCATTTTTAAACAAATAAACATTTGTGAAATGAAACGTTTTTGGCGTTTGAAAACTTACCGAAAAAGATGCAAAGAGCGTGAAAAAAACTTTACAATTCGCTGTAAATTTGAGTGTGTCGGATAGAAATTTGCTTAGGCTTTGCGCAAACACTGCGAGGTCCTGGACATACACACAAACAGGATTTGCATTTGAAAACAAATCTGTTTGAATCCTTCCAGGAAAAACCATTTTATGGTAACATTTCGAAATATTCACACAACCTTCTAAAAGAAGGAAGAAGAAAAGAATGCGCATAGTGCGGCACAACAGCCGACGGCTTTTGTCTTTGCCAAGGAATTAGTTAGGGCCATAAAATTGTTTTATGTTTAGTGGGATGCATTGTGCTGGTGGTAGTTTAAGTGATCTTTGTACTTAGAAATTATGGAAGAACTTATATGTATAGTGGAAAATATAGTCTGAGGTCTGCTGTTTGAGTTGATTTATGTAGGAAATTTAGCTAAAATTTTGAACTGGGAAAGTGGCACTTTCGAAGTCAGGGTCACGCGAGGGTTTTCCCTAGAAAGACATTTGTTGGCCAAATGGTTGGTTCGTGGTTTGTTTTATGAGCGAAGGGGTTAACTGCTGTGAGTGGTGTATATTGTTCAAGGCCTTTAAAAGAGAAACTCAGTGAAAAGAGGAAAGCAAATAGAGGAGTTGTGTAGTGAAGGCATGCATTGAATGTATAGTATTTAGCTCTAAGATGCCAATGTAGATGAAGATTGAGTATAGAGCTTGAACTCCCAGTCAAAATGAGGTCAGATCGAAATCTTCAGGCCAATAATTTAAGTCATGTTCGTTAATACATCAGTGAATTATTTGCGCATTAACTTAACAAAATAGTTGAGATATCGGAATTAAGTTGAACTCTTATAACAAATTAAAGTTAATTATTAACTGCATCTTAATTACTATATTGTGACGACAACACATATTTGTTGGCGCCAGCAGCAAAGCATACTTTTAGGGCGTATAGTAATTATGCAGTAATTAGCGCAGAGGCGGTTCGAAACGATGCTGGAAAGTTCGAGAGCGAGCTGCACTCCGGATAGACAAGTATAAAAGGCAGCCGAGTACAGCTCAGGCTGTCAGTTTTGGTTTACAAAAAGTGAAGTGACTAGAAAATTATAAGCAAAGTCACTAAAGTGATGAACTGTCTTAAAGAATTTCAGTGTGTTTTATTTTGACACAATCCAGTGATACGAACTACGTCTACGTTGGCCAGCAGAACTTAATTTCGTAACAATATTGATAGGTTTATTGATGTCAAAATAAATTATGACATTTATGGAAATCAATAACTATAAATGTGAGTAAAACACCCACTTAACACATTCGACGTCAACGTTAATCCATTTTTATCTCTTTCGGAAGCATTTCTTATTGCAAAAATCGAATTTTTACGAGTATTACTTTGACAAAGGAAATCAATGTCAAGTAAGTGTTCAAAGTGGACGTGAGTATGGCAACAGGTACAAATACTACCAGATGGAAGCCTACAAATAAAACTTAATTGGTCAAATTTACTTCTTTAAAATGTTTAAAGAATTTGTCTTGGTTTTTAGAGTTAAAATATTCAATCTGTATACTTTGAACCAGAATTTTGGGTTACTTTAAAGGTTTTTTCAGGTCAGCACTGAGGACGAATTGAAGCATAATGCGAAACAGGCTTATTGCCGTGAAAGCCTCATTACTTTTAGAACCGTCTTTGGGGTGCTGGACGTTTGAACGTCTGAAGCTACAAACACGAAATTTGAACTGTAATGAATCTCCACTAAGAGGGAATTTTTTTTTTGTAATTCGGGGTCTAAAGGGGCAAAACATGGGTTAAGATGTTCTATGAAAAAACGTGAATTCATGAGCTGATCAAAAATTATTCGACACGTATTTTTCAGTTTTTCGAAAATCAAAACTTTAACTTTAAGGTCAGCAATGGATTAAGCTTCGTATACGGGAAGACTACGAAAAAACATGAACCAATGGGCCTTTAAAATTGGTGAAAACAAAAATAATTGGACAAGTGTTTTTCATTTTTTCTAAAATCAAAATCTGACTGGGTCAAAGATGGGTTAAAAATTTGTTTAGAGAAACGGTAAAAAACATGAATTAATGGGCCTATTGCCTTCAAAATCGGTGAAAAATCTTAACATTAAAAATAATTGGACACGTATTTTTCATTTTTTCGAAAATCAAAAACTAACATTGTCAACAATGGGTTAAGGTTCGTATACAAAAAGACTATGAAAAATATGAACCGACGGGCCTATTGACTTCAAAATTGGTGAAAACACTAGAAATCAAAAATATTTAATCAGTGCTTTTATTTTTTCTAAAATCAAAATCTTACTGAGTTAATGATGGGTTAGCGATGGGTTGAAAGTTTGTATGGAGAAACATAATTTCATGGGTTTCATGACTTGAAATATAGTAAAACTACTTCAAATGAGAAATAATTCTACACGTGTTTCTCGTTTTTAGAAAATCTAAATCTAATGAATTCAATGATGAGTTTAAAATGTTTGTTTAAAGAAACTGTGGAAAACATTTTAAAAATCTTAAAATTAAACATAATTAGGCACGTGTTCCTCTTTCTTCTCAAAAGTCGAAATCTGAAGGGGTCAATAATGGGTTAAAAGTTTGTATGGAGAAACATGATTTTTTGCGCCTTTTGATACCAAAACTTGATAAAAGCACTTAAAACGAAATAATTCGACACATGTTTTCATTTTTTTGAAAATAAAAATCTGACGGGTCAGCAATGGGTTAAGATTTTGTGTAGTGAAACATGATTTAATTGATTTTTTGACTTCAAATATGGTAAAAGCACTTAAAATGAGAAATAATTAAACAAATATTTTTGCATAAACATCCGACAGAGTCAACAAAGGGTTAAGGGAATCGTGATTTATTGGGCCCATTGACTTCAAACTTGAGTGCAAAGCCGCCTTGCTAGTTAAATATATACTTGCAATTTAAACAACCAACAACAAAATGCTTTGAAAAATTGTGGGAACGATTCTAAGGTTCTACTTGTGTGGGGACACATGTGGCACAGGAATGACAGCAACATTTGGCATCAGGATTTTCTTCATGGTCCAACGTGTTTGCTATTAGAATACAAACACACACAATGTGTGAAACAGTTGTGGAAGGAGTTGGCCAAAATTTACATTTGAATACAGTCTGCGTCCTGGTCGTTCGTCCGCCCCCTTCGGGTTCCTGTTTGCCTCACACACACACCGAGCAACGCAACTCATGGCGCACCGAAGCGAAACTCGCACTCCAAAGTTAAAGTTTTCAACACAGCGGCAACGCTGTGCTTCGAGTGTGAGTACGTGGCGCTGTTGGGGCGGACTGTGGGGCAAAGGGGCGTGGTGTGTGAAGCATGAAATTAAAATTGAAATGGCGGTATTTGTGTGCAGACACACTCGTACACACAACATAAATTTACGCAGTGCCGGAAACTTTGCTACTTAAGCCGACAGAGTAGGAGCGAATTTGCGGCGAGCGTGTGAGTGCCTGCCGCCGCCGCCGACAGACGCACAAGTTAGACAGCACTTTGGCATTGTGCAAACGTGGGCGCAGCATATTTGAGGCGAGCGGCGAGCAGCAGACGTTGCTGCATTAAATATTGAACGAGTCACGGCGGCGCGCGTCCTGCGTCGATGTGTTGGCAGAGTAATTAGGCAATGCGCAGCTGAGCAGCGGAAACTGAAAGCTGAAATGTGACTTTGCTTTCTAGGCGCAGATCGACTTATCTGACTAATTTTTGTCATCTGTGGTGCGTTGCTTACTCAAAGCTCCGTCGTTGGCTGCGCGTGAATTGGCCAATTTCGACCAGGTTCAATGTTTGTGTGAGAATTTCAATGGAAAATTGCTGCAGAGCAAAGGTGCACAGCGGCCGCCGGACGAGATCCATGCCACAATTTCTGTTCAAAGCAGGAATTTTGCATACAAAACACCAACTCAGTAAACGAATGTCGTATGTGCCATTGAGTTCGCAAGAACATACGGCAATCATTTGCGCCAACAACGCCATGACGGTGCAAATTGTGTTGTTGCGATTCCTTGAAGTGCTCCACACTCGTTGCCGCTGCATTTCCTTCTTCGCTGCAGCTCAGTGGACCATAATTTCAATAACAACAACAATAATGCTCATAATTAACGGCACCACATTTCACTTTGATTGTTGTTGCTTTGAATCTCTTCACCGCCGTCGTCACATTTCTTGGCTGCATTCCTTTTCCGCTTTTGAATTTATTTTATTGAATTTCATTGAATTGCTACAAAATTCTGCAGAATTTCTTGTGTCTTCGTCATTTTTCATTGCATTTTGCTACATTTTTGTTGTGTTTCTTCTGGTGTCGTCGCACTTAAAGCGACTCCAAGTCCGTCGTAGCGCCATTAGCTGACGTTGCTTTTTACTGTTGCTGGTGTCGGCGCTTCCGAGAAGTCCTCAGCGTGTCATCAAAGGGTTAAGGACTCAACGGTCGCCACTCGAAGAAGAACAGCAAAAAAGCAACACTCGAAAGCATTTTTATAACGTTCTCTCGCGCCTTTTTTCATGCAGATTTTTTGACATTTTCCCTCTTACATTCTTCTTCTTCTTCTTGGCTTTTGTGGCGGTACTCCTTCTCTCCGTAGAAATCGACACGCATACAAAATTTATGTGGCTTATATGCCGCATGGAATTCACTCTTATCTGCCGCTGCCACCCGCTACTTGGCTGCAGCCTGCGACTGCGACTGTGAGTCCTTTGCCGTCGTTCGTCGTTCATGTGGCTCTGTTCGACGGGAGCGGATGTGTGTCTGTGTGTGTGTGTGAGTGCGTGGAACAGTAGCAGCAGGCAGACTGTTGCCAATTGCTGTGCAATCTGCCAACATGCGTGCCAATGTTGTTGTTCTTATTGTCGCTGAGTCAGCGCATATTCATCTCGGTCTCGGTTGGCCATGTGTGCTTCGGTTCATAAAAATTTTGTTACAGTTGTAAATGTTGAATTTGTTGCACCCAAAAAAAAAAAGGTATAAATTTGCTTTAACGCAACATTGGCTACAATGTTGCGAGCAACGCATTGAACTACTTCGGCTACGAGCTGACACGCTGCTCTGATTACTTTGAAGAAGCGAATTTATTGCGCGGTGGAAAACTGAAACTGTCAGAGGAATCCTTTACAATGTTGAAAATGCGACAGGTCTCTTTTGTTTTATATAGAAAGACTGCCTTGGGAAGAAAGGAACATGCGCTCCAAAGCGAGGTTAAGAAGTTCAAGCGAGAGTCGAAAAGAGGTTAGTGCGATGGACTGCAAGTTTGAAGATCCGTGGTTCGAATCCCGTGGTTGATTTAATCTTTTATTTGATGTTATTTTATTTTATTTTTATGTTATTTTATTTTCTTTTATTTCATGTTATTTTATATTATTTTATTTCTTTTTATTTATTTGATTCGATTGATTTTATTTTATTTTATTGCATTTTATTTTATTTCACTTTACTTGATTTGATTCGATTGATTTTATTTTATATTGTTTTAATTTAATTTATTTTATTTTATTTTCTTTTATTTTATTTTATATTATTTTATTTTATTCTATTTTATTTTATTTTATTTTATTTTATTTTATTTTATTTTATTTTATTTTATTTTATTCTATTCTATTTTATTTTATTTTATTTTATTTTATTTTATTTTATTTTATTTTATTATGTTATTTTCTTTATTTTATTTTATTTTATTTTATTTCATTTTATTTTATTTTATTTAATTTCATTTTATTTTATATTATTTTATTTTATTTTATTTTGTTTTATTTTATTTTATTTTATTTTATTTTATTTTATTTTATTTTATTTTATTTTATTTTATTTTATTTTATTTTATTTTACTTTATTTTATTTTATTTTCTATTCTTTTATTTTAGTTTTTATTCTATATTATTTTATTTTATTTTATTTTATTTTATTTTATTTTATTTTATTTTATTTTATTTTATTTTATTTTATTTTATTTTATTTTATTTTATTTTATTTTATTTTATTTTATTTTATTTTATTTTATTTTATTTTATATTATTTTATTTGATTTGATTTTCGTTTATATTATTTTAGTTTAATTTATTTTATTTTATATTATTTAATTAATTTTCATTTTTTAATTTTAGATTCTTTTATTTTATATAATTTTAATTTAATTTAATTTATATTATTTTAATTTTTTTTAATTTATATTCTTTTATTTTATTTTATTTAATTTAATTGAATTTATTTTATATTATTTTAATTTATTTAATTTTATATTCTTTTATTTTATTTTATTTTATTTTATTTTATTTTATTTTATTTTATTTTATATTATTTTATTTTATTTTACTTTATTTTATTTTATTTTATTTTATTTTATTTTATTTTATTTGATTTTATATTATTTTGTTTTATTTTATTTTATTTTATTTTATTTTATATTATTTTGTTTTATTTTATTTTATATTATTTTATTTTATTTTATTTTATTTTATTTTATTTTTTTTTTATTTTATTTTATTTTATGTTATTTTATTTTATTTTAATTTATTTTATTTTATTTTATTTTATATTATTTGATTTGATGTGATTTTATTTTATTTGATTTTCTTTTATATTATTTTAGTTTAATTTATTTTATTTTATATTATTTAATTAATTTTAATTTATTTAATTTTGGATTTTTTTATTTTATATAATTTTAATTTAATTTATATTATTATAATCTTTTTAAATTTATATTCTTTTATTTTATTTTATATTTTTAACTCTTTTATATTAATTCATTTTATTTCATTTACAACACGGTTTCTCCCACCTCCAGAACCTTTCCTTTGTCTTCTTCGCAACGACAAAACTTTCAACACAAAATATGGATTTTTCAGTGCATCTTAAAAAATTTGAACCAGGTATTTCATGTCTCGTGTGTAGGGTAGCTGACAGATGTTAGAAGTTCACCAAGGCAAAGATTTCAAAATTTGGACCTGCTCTGGTCAACCGGAACATATGGAAACCCTACTTGATCAGTACCAGAAGTTGGCTTTAACGCAGCCAAACATTCTCCTAGAATTTTTCCATCACGAGGCATTGAAATCATTTGAAATGCAACACGTCGCACTGAGCACTGGGCACTGATTTTTTAATCGTGAGAATTGCAATGAATTCGATTGAGTAATCGAAACCTTAAGCATTCGCTATGCTGAACTTCAATATTCTCATGCAATGCAACAACAATAACAAAAACAAAAAGAGCAATAACAACAATACTAACAACAACAAAAAAATAATAATAAAAATAATAACAACAACAAAATAAGGAAAACAGCACAGCAAATATGCCAGAAATGAAGGCACGAAGGCAACAACCAAAACAACAACGAAAACAACAACAAATAAAACGCCAAGCATGAGCTGCATAAATCACATTGGTGCATGTGTGTTGGTGCAGGTCTGCAGCAGCCACAGTCGCAGTCGCAGCCAATGAACGCACCAATTCCGCAATGTTGTCGTCGGCGACTTTTTTCCGGCTCGTCTTGCTGCAGTTGTTGTTATTGTTGTTGTTGCTATATTGAAATTGAATTTGGACCATGTGCGCGTTTTGCTGTGCGCCCAGCTAAAAGCCGAAGCGACCAGGCCAACAAACTGCTGGCCGTCTGACTGTCAGACGATGCGCCAGCAACAACAACAAACATCACAAAGGCCGGAGAGGAACGAAGCCAGAACTAACAACAACAAAACAGGAAAATAAGAAAATAAGCGGAAAAAAGTAAATAACCAACAAGAAGTGAAGTAGTTTGAAAGAATTGTATGAAGATGAAGAAGAAGAGGCAAAGCGCTGAGAAAATGTGGCAACATTGCAGTTGCGGTCGGCCGAGTGGTTGCGACTAGCGCGACTCGGCGAAACCAAACGCAAAATTGCAATTCGTGCTGCATTTTGTTTTTATTGTTTTTTGTTTTTATTAATTTTTAGTTACTCTTGTTGTTGCTGTTGTTGTAGTTGCCGAGTTCACGGTCGTTTAGTGGCAGGAATGGCGCAGAGTTCGCTGTCGGTTTGTGGATGCGGCGGCGACATCGGCTGCCACAACAATAATAGCAACAAGCATAGTGCAACAACAACAACAAAAGGAAAGAGTGTAGCTGAAAAAGGTCGCAGCAGCGGCAAGCAGCCGGACATACGTAAAATGTGCCGCTTGCACGCTCGGCCGGCCGAAGGGTGGGCAAAGTGTTGGCGGGCGGCAGAAGCGCACATGGCGCAAGCAAATAATCAATGGAAGCGTTTGGCAGCGAGTGTGCAATGCTGCCGCCGCTGTGTCGTGTTTTAGTTTACAACAACAACAATAACAATGACACAGCAGCCGGTACAATGTGCACGCAACACCCACACGACGCAGGCAGCAGACGACAGACGCGACAAACTCGAACTAAAACTGCTGAATTGACCAACAACAACAGCAACAACAACAATACGAATGCCAAGATAGCAACACAACCAACCCAACTATGCAATGACCAACAGATGAGGCAGAAATTTCCATAAATCGAAAAGGAAGCAGGTGGTGGGGCGCACTAAGGCGCACGACCGAATTGGAATATTGAAATAATAAACAAAACACCGAACGACACACGAAGCTGTAGCTATGCAAATACAACAGAACAATAACGACAGTTCACAACAACAACAACAACAATGATGATGATGACAACAATGGCAATGCGAACAAGTGAACTGAAAATATATATAGAAGAGAAAATGTAATGGCACTTTAGTGACAGGCGTTGTGAGTGTATGTGTGTGTGTGTGTTGGTGTGTTTTTGTATTTGTGTGGGAGACTACGAGCTGCGACGCTCAGTCGACTGTGTGTACTACATTTCGCTTCTGTCGCTTTCGTTATCGTTTTCGTTTGCCGTTGAGGGAGGTCAGTTCGTCGTCTTAACCGATAACGTGCCGCGGTTGCGTTTTATACGAATTCGCCTGCCGAAGCAATTTTCGGCTTGAGTGATGCTTGTTTTCGGCAAAAAGTATTTGGCATGATTTGATGATGAACGAATGTAATTTTAAGAAGTCACAACTAAGATTATAACTAAATTAATTTGTGAATTAACAATTTTTGAATTCTTATAAAAGCATTAACAATAATTTTATGAAGAGCTGAATGGGTTAAGCGACGCGAAAGACGCCAATGACCAAAGTTCTAAGCAAAAATTAAGTAACTATACATAAAATAAAAGTGGCAAAGAACATAAAAATGTTCAAGCAAACAAGAAAGAAGACCAAACCGAATTGAAACGAAATAAAAAGACAAAAGCAATTGAAGCCAAAAGCAAAAGAAAATAACCAACAACGACCAGCGGAATTATGACGAAAAGTGACCGTCACAATGCGGCACAGTCGGTGTCTACAACAACTAACATAACAACAACTACGATGATGATGATGATGATGCCGTTGATGATGATTCTGATGATGATTCTGATGATGATGAGCATCGAATAATGTTGGCGTTGGCGTGGATGCGCGACACAATGCGGTCGTCGTAGACCAGACTCGATGCTGGCTATGACGTGTCCAATGATGCTGGGAGGCAGCCGCTGTCATTGACAACAACAATAACAACAACAACACCAATTGTTGCATGGACTTTGACACGAGCAAATGATGAAACCATAATCGGCCCAAATGAATGGTGTAATAAAATGAAATAGAAACGACAACAACAACAACACAGTGGAAAAAGATACAATTTGACCCAAAGAAGCAGACAGAACGCAACGACGATTCCAAGAATTTGTGACGACAAGAAGAACATTCGTTGATTGGCATCACATAACAACGAAGCCACAGGCATGTAAATCGGCTCCAAGCAACTCGTCTACATTTGGAGTTAAGCTTTAACGAACTTAATTGTTCAATACTTAAAGCCGTTGTGAGTGAAAGCATTTAGCTCTAAATGCTGAATAGAAGATTTTGACGAATGTATATAGCATAAGTTTAGGCGCCACGGCTTATCTGGTCAGTTGAAAGAGCAAAGTTGATTAGGTGTGGGGTTGCGGAAACTCTAATCAGTCATTAAAATTAAATGAGTGAGTTGAGGTGAGTGGGAAATTAAAAACGTTGCCTAACAGCTGAATCGTAAAAAAATTGTTTACACTGATTATAAACTGATCACTGTTTGAGGTATTCAACTAAGTTATAAATAATTAATTTATTAAATCAATTGTCACTCTATTCAAAGCTTCATCCACTGACATGAGTTGGACTTTCAATTGGATGTTATACTCAAGTTACTTATTTAATGAAAGCCCGCCTTATTTATTAAATAAATGCAATGATCTTATATTTACTAATTAATTACGACTGAACTAGTCGAGTAACTAACCAATTGACTAATTGAATAATTAACTCAATAATAAACTAGTAATGAATTAGTGGAGTAACTACCTGAAAGACCAATTAAATATCTAGTTAACTAACTCACTAATCAATTCTTAATCAACTAGTCAAGTAATTAACTAATAGGACAATTCAATAATTAACTCAATTACTACTGCATTGGTCGAGTAACTACCCAATTGACTAATTAAATATCTAATGTACTAATAAAATAACTAATTCATTCTTAATGAACTAGTCGAGTAATTAAATTTAACTTTAATTAACTAACTCACTAATTGATTACTAATGAACTGGTCGAGTAACTGACTAATTGCCTAGTTAAATAACTTTGAACTAGTCGAGTAACTAATTGGCTAATTATATAATTTTGAATTAGTCGAGTAACTAAATAATTGATTAATTAAATAACTAACTCAATAATAACCCACTAATGATTTAGTGGAATAACTAGCTAATAGATTAATAGATTAAATAACTAGTTTACTAACTCACTAATTGCTTACTAATGAATTAGTGGAATAACTTACTAATTAAATAACTAATCAACTAACTCACTAATTAATTCCTAATGAACTAGTAAAGTAACTAACTAATGGACCAATTCATTAACTTACCCAATAATTAATTACTATTGCATTAGTCGAGTAACTAACCAATTGACTAGCTAAATAACTAGTTAACTAAACCACTAATTGATTACTAATGAACTAGTCGAGTAACTAACTAATTGACTAATTAAATAACTAGTTAGCTAAACCAGTAATTGATTACTAGTCAAGTAACTTACTAATTGAGTAATTAAATAACTAACTCACTAATTAATTACGAAGGAACTATTCGAGTAAGTAACCAATTGACCGACTAAGTAGCTATTTAACTAACTCACTAATAAACTACTAATGAACTAGTGGAGTATCTAACTAATTGACTCATTAAATAACTAGTTAACTAATTCACTAATTAATTACTCATGAACTTGTCTATAATTAACTAATGTACCAATTAAATAACTAGTTAACTAATTCACTAATTAATTACTAATGAACAAGTCGTGTAACTAATTGAGTAATTAAATAATTAACTTACTTATTAATTACGAATAATTTAGTCGATAGTAGTTTTAATTAACCAATTGACTAATTAGATAACTAGTTAACTAATTCACTAATTAATTACTAATGAACTAGTAGTGTATGTAACTAATTGACGCATTAAATAACTAGTTGACTGATTATTGTTCCGCGTTTCACTTTAATGTATACGTGTATCACTGATCAAGATAATCGACAAACTTTTCACTAATTAGTTGTATAATTAACCATTAAATCCTAACTTTAGTCAAAACTCCACAATCTGAAATGAGTTAAACTCAGAGTTAGATGTTATTATCCCATGTTACTAAACACTAAAGTGTGTTCCTGATTCAGTTTATCAACTAACTTAGTCAATTAAGTAATTAATGTATTACTTGTACTTACTCAAAGCTGCTCTGATTGTAATTAGGGAGTGCGTTGAATGTTATAGTCCCGCGTTTCATGTCACTAAACTCTTCAATGTGTGACTATGTCCCTGATTAGTCGACTCACCTCTAATTTATTCTTATAAAATAATTCACCATCAATTAAGTCATTATAAAGAATTAAACTTAAAAGAATTAAACAATCTACACATAAATATGTACCTGTGTCACTAATTAAACTATCCAAATAACCTCTAACTAATTAATTAAATACTAATGAACTGTTAATTTGTCAATTCACTCAATTATTTACTAATTAGAATGAGTTAGACTAACAATTAAATGTTATTTTCTTGCGTCTAAAATTATTTAACATTAAAGAGTGTCTGTGTGTCACCGATTAGGATAGTTAACTAAGTTTCAATTAGTTAATTAGTTAATTAACTAGTTAATTAGTTAATTAACTAGTTAAATATTGAATAATTTAAATGAGTTAAAGAGTTAGTAACGCATCTCGTGTTGCTTAATACTTGAGTGTCAACTCTAATTAATAAATTAACTGACTAATCATTAAATCGTCACTTCGCTCAAAGCTGTACTCATTAAAATGAGTGAGAATCACAATTGGATTATTTATCTCGCATCTCACGTCTTTTACACTAAATAGTGCACCTGTGTTATTGAGTTAACTAATCAACTAATCTCTAACTAATTATTTAATGAATAAAGTAACTACCAAGTTGCATCTTCACTCATCAATTGTGTGTTATGATATAAAGATCCAAGAATCTCAGTGTGTATCATTGATTCAGTTAGTCACCTAATCGCTTACTAGTTAATTGATTAATTAACTAATTGAATTGAGTTAAACTCGCAGTTCAATGTTATTTATTCGCTACAAGAGAGTCACGCAAAATTTCAATGGTAAATTAAAGCTGTAGAAAATTGCGCAAAAAAACAACAACAACAACAAAAAAATATGTATGAACGATTTATGTGGGAGGTTGACAGCGATGGCGCGTAACTGTATTTAGTTGTCAAACAAAATTCACTCAGCACACATGCTTAGATACAAAACATTATTTACATTCATTGTGAATGGCGAAGTCAACAAGATGGAAAAACACACACAAGCGGCAAGAAAAATTAGCGCAACAACACCAGCGACAACAACAACCAATGTCTGACAATACAAACAAAGCACGTGAAAAAATCTCAAAAATAAGCTTCAGCAAAGGGGGAGGTGAAGTGCAAAAAAAACAACAACAACAACAACGCTGGCAATAAGTGTAAGCAAACTGTGGGGGGAGCAAATGCGGCAAACGTAGTAACAGCAAAAAATGACAAAAATAAAAAAAACACCTCAAGCAAATAAAACAAGCCAAGCAGTAAAAATGAAAAACAAATGCGAAAAGTTGGCTAACGAGGAGATGGCGCAAAAAAATGCAAAGAAACTGACAGCGCGCGTCAGGCGGAGAGTGAATTTTGCGAATTCACAGTTAGAAATGCTGGAGACACAACACGCACACACACACACACACACACACAGCTACATGCAGACAGCAGAGGCGCACATGTTGGCAGTAAAAGTGTCAAAGATGACATTAGCGTGGCAGCGGCGCTGTCAGTGTTCGCGGTGCGGCTGTCGCTGTAAGTGGTTTCATTAAGTGGTGACTAAGTATGTAGTGGGGGGAGGGGATGAATTGATGGCGAATAGTGAATTGAATTGTCTGCGGCTCGATTGGCGCTAATAGCATTTTTTTTGGGCACTTATCGGCGCGACTATTTTTTATTTTTAATGCCAAAATGATTATGAAAACTCGTTGGCTAATTTATCTGCGGGCCGTGCTGGTGTAAATGGCCGATTATTACTTTCGAAGATATCCATTTCGAACGGCATCTGCTGGCGCTGCGGCATTAGCATAATTCGCTGACAGCTGAGCACTGCTAAGATAATACGTTTGTTGTTGTAGTTCATTGTGTTTGGCTTCGCTTGGAGCGGCTTAAATACTTTGGTTGCCATGTCTGGGCGTTTGCTATCGGTGTCGTTCTGAGGCCCAAATGATAATTTTTTCGACAAGTTTTAATTGTTTGATTATTTCAAATCGAAACAGACATAAATTGGTCATAAAAAATTTTATTGCTGGCACATTAGCTGATCGAAAAAAATAGTTTTGGAATATTAAAACTAGTCGATGAGTTGAAGTTATCGGCAATTTTTCAGATAGGGTCATTAGTTTTATGTTGAATGTAAAATTTCAACACACAGACATGATCGACACATCAACGAAAGTGTGTTGTGCGTGTGAATTTGTACAGAAATGGCAAGAATCTAAGGTTTAGTGCTGATTCTTAGCTATAAGCACAACCATGTGACCACTTAAAAGCGGTGTTTGCCGTTATTCCGAACGAGTTTTTGTGCCGTTTCGTGACTGTGAAGGAAACATGGATGTATCTCAACACACCGAAGACCAAGGAACAGTCAAAGTGGATAGTGAACTTCTCTGAGTGAATGTGTACCGAAAAAAGGCCAAGGTGGGTCTGTTGGTCATGACGATAGCTTTTTGGTATCAAGACGCGTTGTCATACACATCGATTACCTAGGAAAGGGTTAAACGATTATCGGAAAATCTTATTCTGCACTATTGAAAAGATTTGATAAGGTAATGACATCGCTTACCTTGGAAAGGTTCAACGATCACGAGCGAATCTTATTCAATAACAGATTCAATGTGGTAATGGGGACATTTTTTTGGGATAACCTTATAAAGTGCTAATCGATCACTCGCGAATCTTCCGAGCTGTTTAATAGATTCAATAGGATAATAAATACAGTTTTTCGAGAGTGCACGCAGTGTCATTCACATCGCTTACCTTGGAAAGGTTGAACGATCACCTGCAAATCTTATTCAATAACAGGTTCGATAAGGTACTGGGAAAGTTTTTTAGGGGTTACCTTATAAAGAGTTAACCCATCACCGGTGAATTTTATTCCGAGCTGTTGAACAGATTCGGCATTGATTTGAAGCAAAACCGACCACATTTGGCGAAGTAACAAGTGGTGATAAAGCACACGTGGGTAGACGCCATGGTAAAAATTGCATAAATTGGGCGACGAACCAGTTCCATCCCGCATATTCTCCAGATTTTGACCCCTGCGACTACTTCCTGCCTCCAAATCTGAAGAAATATCCCGGCGGAAAAGATTTGGTCGAATCAAACTGTTGGTAGGTGGGTAGGTGTGGCTGCCCCAAGAGAAGCACACTTAGGCCAAGACGGCCCATTGTGATACCACATGCAATCGAGCATAGAACCGCTCTCTCGTTGAACCAGTTGGAGCTATTAACGAAGCTTATTGGACAGCGAATGGTCTTCTCAGATAGATCCCCTCTTTCTCTTTCGCTTTCTCCCCATGCCAAATAACCTCGAGCACTTCCAACCAGTGTCGGAGAACGGGTGAGTTGTCCATTGCGACATGTTTCTGGGAATAAACCCCAAGGTCAAAAGATCTGGATGGACAGCACCCTCGTATCCGCAGGGCCGGACCAGAGAGTTTCTGCCTGCCTGCCTCTGGACGTCACTCCATTGCCGCGATGGCGAAATGATTGGTGTGTGTAGTGATCTATTGATCCCATCTCTAATTCCATGCTTTCTTTTTCTTTTTGTACTTCTGTTCCGTCTATATCTGCTCCCCGGCTTTGACTTTTCGTACTCAATGTTTTTGGTTATTCCCCGGGCGAATATACCGACGACTGAACAGAGGTCATCACTACAACAAAAACTTTTATTCAAAAAGTCACGTACTTATCAAACTGCCCTCGTATCATCGGTGAACATTAGACATGATTTAGTGCACGATTCGATTTCGGTGAGGATTTTTCGTACATGCCCTCTGAAATTAATCTAACCTAACACTCATCTAAAATTACAATTATCCTCGCTATGGGGAGTTTTACGGGGTTTCGACAATACATTCTGATTATTGCTTCGTAGAACCCCAAACCCACACCTACCCGGGTAGATATGTTTGAAAGAAACATTCGGAAGAGAAAATAAATGAGTGTCGGTCTTACATTTGACACATCTGGGACCAACCTAGGAGCAGTTGGAGCCTATTTTATAAAAATGATCATTTTGTATGGGAGCTCCATTCAGGCTTGGGGATAAGGTATAAATATGTTTGAAAGAAATGTTCAGTAGGGAAAATTAGTGCGGTCAGTCATAGATTTTAACCATCTAAGAGAAACTTCTAATCAGCTGTGGAGCAATTTGTCGAATTTCCCAGCTTTTTGAGAACTTCCACCTCGTTGCGACGCCATTTAATTTTCCCAATTTTTTGGTTCTTCAGCCCATTATTAAGAATCACCATACAACACTAAATCATGTCTAGTGAACATGAACAATTTTTGCAATATTTCTTCTCCACTGGTAAAACCCACCCATTGTGACCGTATCTGAATCACCAGTGATGCATTCCTCGTTAAAATATTTGTAAGTTCTCGAACTGATCCTTCATTCATCTGCATCAAGGACGTCATTGCTTGCTCTTCAATACCTGCCAAGTGCTTTGAAATTCCAATTCACAGCCTTTAAATTCAGTTTCTACGTTCCCACTTGACCAACAAAATAAGGCGCTCAAAATGTTATTTACATTTGCAATTTAAAAGAATTTCCGTTTTCCAAATTTGTTTGACGTTTCTCGTACCAGATGTTCAAATCCCATTAACCCGCTTCAATTTTTCCCGACCACTGCATCTCGTACCGGTTCGAATGTGTTATTTGCTTTTCGCCTTTTCTATGCACAAAATTATGTTTCCTTCATTTCTCTCGCCATACGTTAACATAATCTCTCCCCCAACGCTTCAATGGCTGTCCGGTTGCGCCTTTTCTCCCCCTCACTCTGTCCCTCTGGCTTTTCCTGTTACACTTTGACCCAATTAACGGGGACACATTCGTCATTCGTGAAAATTATTCGAGTGTGAAATATTCGGACAGCCGTAACGCCAATTGAAGTTTTTCATAATTTTCTGTTGTTTTTTGCTTTTGTTTATGATTTGACATTCCGTGTCTGGGTCTGGGTCTGTCTGTCAAATTGTGTGTTTTGTCGCTGTGTACTTGTTGTTGTTGTTGTTTGTAATATGGTTCGTGCGGGCTATGACCGGTGCTTCATGTTGCGGTGTGATGTGGTTTACGGTGTGTTGTTGTATTGTATGGTGTGGTGTCATTTCGTGTCAAGTTTAATTGTTTTTTAAATGGTGTGAAATTAATTTTACAAGTTTAAACTTTTTTGCGTTTCCTTTTTGCATCGTGTTTCAATGGCTTTCAATTAAGTTTACTTTGTTTACGAGGTGGCAATAATCGCCAAAGTGTGACTTGAGCTCCACTTTTCTATTTGTCTGTCGTACTCGTATGTTTTTGGTGTAAATAGGTGTCAGAGTTGTTAAACTTGTTTAAGGTCGAATCGATAATGATTCCACACTTGTACAACTGATTGATTGATGGCAAATGGTTGGACATTTTTTTTTAAAAGACACAAATGTATTTTGTTCTATCAGTTAGTAAGATTGTGTATCTTTTAAAGACTGTTTTCACAAACGAATTCTTCAATCTGATATACATATTTATTACTCCAGTCGCTGCTCATTAGCCAAGACCCCGGTGAGAAGTTGCCTAATCTCCTTTCGGGCGCGTTCCCAGATGGCGGATAGGGTAACAAACAGGTGACTCTTCTGGGCACACGACGGTCGCATAGATGTCTATCTCACCGGTGGTATAGAATTTGGAGGTCAGCAGCGGATCAAACTGGCTAAGGAAGAATCTCAAATAGAGACCCATAGCAGTCGCAGTCAGACCACTGAATTTGGTGGACAACGAGGCCTCACAAAAGACCAAGAGGTGATGAGGGTCAGTGCAGATAATGAGGTCTGATGGAATGGATTCCAACGAATCAAAAGATGTCGAGGACTTAGCCTCGTTTAGCCGGCCTCGAAAGTCCTGTGGGTAGCGCGCTGGCTTCTCATACCAGAGGTGCTAGGTTCGATTCCTAGCTTGGGCTGGTAAAACACTCGTATACTTCTATCGCTTTCCACATGAAGAAGATGAGAATTATAAGAATCGCAAGAGCGCTCTTGGCAACCGCTGTTCGGATTCGGCGTTCTAGGTCCCCTGCCCCTTTCCCCTATTCGCTTGAAATGTGTGTCGTAACACATGTTGGAAAAATCAGTGTTGCATACACATTTCAAACTGGAATCTGTGGTATCACAACAGCCCCATAAAGAGGCCGGAGTGTGTCTCATACAGAAGGCGAAGGCCGATTAGAAATTAGCAGACACAATCAAACCACTGAGATTGGTGGAAAACAGGGCCTTGCAAGGAGCCAAGAGTTTAGCCAGTTTAGATGATGAAGCTGTCGTGATGATTCGAGGTCTGATGAGATGGACACCAACGCATCGAAAGATGCCGAGGAGTTACCCTCGTTAGATTGCGCAGAAGGTGACATTTTGGTAGCTGAAGGTATGTGGCACCCTAGGTGAGATAAGCAAAAGCTGAAGAGACGATGTAGATGAGGTGGTAGATGATCTAGCTATGAAGGGGATAGAACAAGACAAACAAGCATTGAAATAAGGAATTAAAAGTTCAGGAGTTTTGTCTACAGTTAGGTGACGTCTGTGTAGCTGTAATAGATGGAATGAGATGACGAACTGTAGGCAGTCTAGGGTTGCTTTAAAAGTGTCCGTGGATAGCTAGCACTCTTCCGTTTTTAGTCTTGATTGGGTGCTCTTGGATGAAAGACTGCATTGATGGTGGGACACTGTAACTTGAGGAGATACCTGGCCTTGTTAAACCATGTCGCGTGAGTTTATTGGACAATGTGCTCCGAGAATGGCGAGATAATCAAGCACATTGTGAGGTGGTGTAAAGCATTGGTTTGTAGAAGGATATACACTCTGGGACACATAAATCTAAGTACTGAATATAGCACTTGAGATAGTGATTAGGAGGTAGGTCGATGACTACAGCACACCATCGGATAACTCGACACGACCTTTCAGTTTCTGTGAAGATTTCCCACCTCCCACGTTAACCGTCATAAAAGAGAACGAGTTATGGATCATTAGACATGATTTGAATGAGAACGAAAAGGGACCTACTATGTTTTCCGATGAGGCAGATTCCCAAACAAGGAGTGATTTTTTCACCCGATTTTTCACTGTTTTTTCCAACATGTTTCATGTTTTTCACCAGCCCGAGATAGGATTCGAACCTAGAGCCTCGGTATGAGAAGCCAACGCGCTACCCGCTGGACTATTGAGGCCGGCCAGGTCTATGAGTTTCTTTAAGAATCCTTCCTATCCTACGCTAAAAAAGTTAGAGGCCTCTTCCACACTTGGATTGTCATACTTTTGAATTTCCTTCGTGCAAAACAGAGTTCAATCAACTTAAAGTTTCCCTATTTTCCATTGCATTGTTCTCTATTGTTATTAAGTTCCACAGACCGAAAGCAAAAAGTACAAAAATAATTAATAGACGAGCAAACTGCTAAACAGGAAAAAATAGGCGCATTGGAAAGAGTGAGCAAAGCATAGACCGAAGAAAACAATAACAAAGAATACAAAGGTTTGAAAACGCCGCCCATGAGTAGAGTTTGTGGGCTGGACAGAGTATGGGCCGCCATGCCGTGGCTGAACCACTGAAAGATGACATAACATGGTGTGGCAAAGTGGTATGAAATGGTCGGGTATGGCGTGTATCGATATCGCCCACTAAACCCCATTACTAAGTGTAGCCAGAAGCAATTAAGTGAGATAAGCAAACAATAATGTTCCAAGTCACGTACTGACTTGGGACAATTTCTCACTTGCGGGCGGAGTGAAAGGCAGAGCAGGAGCGAGCTCGAGTGCGAAGCAGCCGTCCAAGTGACTCGAAACAGCTTTTGAGTCAAATCGGGCTGAAGAGTTGAAGAGGCGCACCAAAATTGCTTAGGTTGGGGAATGTGAAGTGCATGCTTGGCCGATTGGGCTGTGCCGAGGCGTGTCAATGGGAACTGGCGAACGGATGTGCGCGGCCGTTGGGTTGCGTGCACAGCCAAACGTTTGGGGTCAGCCGCATGAATGCAAAAAACCAACAACAAAAACTATTACATGAAACCTGAGTCAAACTGGTAGCCGGCCTCATACCACTCGCTGCCTTTGTCAATTTATTGAAAATTTCATTGGTTCTAAGGTTTCGGCCTTTTTGCTTCGTTTACAAGCCGTCAATTTATTTTATTTTCGTTTGGTTTTTCATTTCTTGCTGAAATGAAAATGTGTAACAATTGACCTGCAATGCATTTCGCTAACAAATTGCCAGCATCTGTGGCGTTGTCTGTCTGTGAGTCTTTGAGTTTGTCCGTCTCTGAGTCCTTCTGTCTCTAAGTATTTGTGTCTGTGTGTGTCGCTGCTTCCTTGTTTTGTCTGCTTTGTGTAAAGTTCCATTTCGCTGCATCTCGCCGCTGCTGGGATGTTGGGCTGCCCTGGGCAACTCCACGCTTAACATTAAACCTATTCACATCCGCACAACAATCCATTTGCCTCTTTGTCCGTCCGTCCGTCCGTTCGTTCGTTTGTCTGTGTATCTGTCGGCCGGTTGTCAATGTCATCAATCTTCTGCGTTAATTGTTTGCTCAGCATGAGTGCGTTCTCGGCCGCCGCATTGTGCACTCGTGTCTCTTCATTTTCGATATTTTCCTTTATAAGCAACCCTGGTCGCGTTTCGCCGAAAAGTGATTTCGAACCGCTCGCAGGCGTTGCCTCCTAATGATGCGTTCCATTCGGCTTTGCTGCGTTCTCATCTCGCTCATTGTTTTCGATGCGTGAGGCTGCACTTCGTTATGCTGGTTTTAAATTTCAGCCATTGTTGCCCCCCCACCGATGCTCTCGGGCTGCGCTATTCATCTCTTAGCTATTTAAGAAATGCTACAACACAACTATTGAAGAAAAACTGTCAGCTGTTTGAGGAGTTTGTTGTTGTTGTTTCATAAGTTTTTATTTTATACCCAATGTTAATGCAAACATTGGGTACACAAGATTACAGAGTAAGCATTTTTCAAGGTAATCTTTTTGTTCAGCGAAGTTTTCAAGGTAAGAGAAATACTTTGCAAAGAAAGGTTTGAGTTCTAAATAAAATAAAACAATATACAATAAAATAAAATGAAATAAAATAAAATAAAATAAAATAAAATAAAATAAAATAAAATAAAATAAAATAAAATAAAATAAAATCAAATCAAATCAAATCAAATCAAATCAAATCAAATCAAATCAAATCAAATCAAATCAAATCAAATCAAATCAAATCAAATCAAATCAAATTAAAAAATACAATAAAATAAAACAAAATAAAATAAAATAAAACAAAATAAAATAATAAAATAAAATAATAATAATAAAATGAAATAAAATAAAGTAAAATAAAATAAATTAAAATAAAATACAATAAAATAAAATAAAATAAAATAAAACAAAATAAAATAAAATAAAATCAAATCAAATCAAATCAAATCAAATCAAATCAAATCAAATCAAATCAAATCAAATCAAATCAAATCAAATCAAATCAAATCAAATCAAATCAAATCAAATTAAATCAAATCAAATCAAAGCAAAGCAAATCAAATCAAATCAAATCAAATCAAATGAAATAAAAAATATAATAAAATAAAATAAAATAAAATAAAACAAAATAAAATGAAATAAAAAATAAAATAATAATAATAAAATGAAATAATTAAAATAAAATAAAATAACATAAAATAAAATAAAAAAATAAAATAAAATGTATTAATATAAAATAAAATAAAATAAAATAAAATAAAATAAACTAAAATAAATTAAACTAAAATAAAATAAAATAAAATAAAATAAAATAAAATAAAATAAAACAAAATATAATAAAATAAAATAAGGACGTGTGAGTCCTTTGCAAAATATTTCTCTTATTTTGGAAACTTAATAATAATAATAATTGACTGGCACGACAGCCCGCTTACGCGAGACTAAGGCCTAGCTTCCCGCAACCACCCGTGTTGTGCGTGTGAATTTGTACGCGGGTGGAAACTTGCTGAACAAAAAGATTACTTTGAAAAATTCTTACTCTATCCTGTCTTTTCTGCGATCCTTCGAATACTTAGAATTTTGTCATATTTTTTACTGTCAACGTCAAATAGTAAAAATTGTCCAAATTAAATGTAATAAAATAAATAAAATAAAAAAAATTAAATAAAATAAAATAAAATAAAATAAAATAAAATAAAATAAAATAAAATAAAATAAAATAAAATAAAATAAAACAAAACAAAACAAAACAAAACAAAACAAAACAAAATATAATAAAATAAAATAAGGACGTGTGAGCCCTTTGCAAAATATTTCTCTCATTTTGGAAACTTGCTGAACAAAAAGATTACTTTGAAAAATTCTTACTCTATCCTGTCTTTTCTGCGATCCTTCGAATACTTAGAATTTTGTCATATTTTTTACTATCAACGTCAAATAGTAAAAATTCTCCAAATTAAATGTAATAAAATAAATAAAATAAAAAAAATTAATTAAAATAAAATAAAATAAATTAAAATAAAACAAAATAAAATAAAATAAAATAAGGAAGTGTGAGTCCTTTGCAAAGTATTTCTCTCATTTTGGAAACTTGCTGAACAAAAAGATTACTTTGAAAAATTCTTACTCTATCCTGTCTTTTCTGCGATCCTTCGAATACTTAGAATTTTTTCATATTTTTTACTATCAACGTCAAATAATAAAAATTCTCCAAACCAAATGTTTGTTCCGAAAGTTCTCATAGGGTGGAAGAAATATTTCACCCTAAAAGATTTCCCCCTGAACCTATGAAAATTGGGACTAATTTGCAGTCAATCAGGTAGCAAAAGTAGCAAATATCGTGGAACCACATTTGACACTCTGAGAATTCCACACAATCGCATTTAATTAGATGATATCAGTTGATTGAAAGCGAACATGTCAGAAAAACCGTTGATGGCAACATTTCTCAGATTTCTTGTTGCATTGTCACAATTTGATGGCATGACTTCTATATACTTTAATATATATAATGTGCAACTATTATTCATATATTCTTCAAAACCGTTTGGCTGCAAATGCATTCGACAAATATTTAAGCTGCATGTTCAGTTGAAAAACGTAAAACAAAACAAACCAAATAGTCGTAAGTAAGCAGAGAAAATCCAGCGTCGAGATTTCTCTGTAAGCGGAGCGTGTTGGGCAAACAATAAAAGTTCGCCGCGAGTTCATGTTTGATTAGAAGTGGTAAATATTTGTCCACCACTTGAAGCGTGTATCTTTCGTTCATTCGTTCGTTCTTTCGCTTTACACTTGTTTCTCTTTTCGCTGGTACTCGGTACTCACAGTAAACAGATAATTCCCAGCAAGTTTGTGTAAAATTGTTTTCAAGAATTTCTTCTTACCTGCAAGAAAGTAGAAGAGAAAAGTGGAAATTAGTTTTTTGTTTAAAAATTAAAAATGTAATATGTATATGGAATATTTCATGTATTATAAGCAGGGACCGAAAATAATTATTATCGCAAAATTTTTAATAAAAAAAATCAAGATGAAGGAGGCATTAGTGCAATAAAGTGATTATTTTTGAAAGCAGTTGTCAAAAAAGCCATAAACCAATATTTCTCGATTTTTATTTTTCGCTCACCGAATAACAATTAAAAGTAAAAATAGAAAAATAAAAATAAAAAATAGAAAAATAAAAATAAAAATAAAAATGATTTCTTGAGTTTTATTCAGGGACCGTAAAAATTAATTAGCTAAATATAAAAATCAAAATATAAAACTTATTTTTCGATTTTTATTTTCCGCTCACCGAATAAAAATTATTTGTTGATTTTTTTGTTTTGATCAGAAAATAAAAATCATTTGTTGAGTTTTATTTTTTGGGGGAAAAATAAAAATTATGCGGTAAGTTTTATTTTTCATTTGCAGAATGAGAATTGAATTTTCAGTTTTATGTTTTCTTCACAAAATAAAAATTACGGGGTGAGTTTTTGTTTTTGATTTCAAAATAATTTTTCAATTGTATTTTGAAAATTATTTTTTGAGCAATACTTTTCGCTTATGAAATAAAAATAAAACTCAACAAATAATTCTTATTGTCTGATAAAAAAAAAATCATCAAATAATTGTTATTCGATGAGCGCAAAGTAAAAATCAAAAATAAGTTTTTTATTTTGATTTTTACATTTAGCTTATAATTTTTACGGTCCCTGGTTATAAGGAATTAATGTTATTTCAAGGTTTATAGAATAGAAGGTTACGCATTCCGGTTGGCTCTGATTGGCTGCAAATATTTTTGAGCAAAAAAAATTCAAAAAGTGTAAACAAACCCAGAAAAAGAAGTTGCCAGATTTTATATTTATACCCCTTAAATAATAAATCCAAATACTTTTCTGGATTTGTGAACAAAAATGAACATGAAAAATGAGCTGCAATTTTTGCAATTTGCCACCGAGCAATTCATTTCGCGTTTACAAATATTTTTAAAGTGTATGGAAATAAAATATTTCCATTGATGGAAAAAACAAGGCATTCTTCGTTTTTTTTTAGGGATTTAAAATATAAATTTGTCAATAAGTGGCACCTCGATTTTGGCCCCCGCCTACGTCATCAACATGGCGAACGTTGGGAATGCGCAACCTTTAGTCTATAAACCTTGTTGTTATTTGATTCTTCATTCTTAAGAAATCAAGAGATAATAATTGGACAAATATTATTTCAATAAAATTATGAAATTTATGTGTGCACAGCCGCAGGCAACAGCTAGTCATACAAATAATTATGTGTCTTGACTGATTAATAAGTCAATTCACAGCCAACTCCATCGATTGCTCCTCCATCAGCGGTGAACGTATGCGGAGGAAATTGCATTGACCGGTAATTGCTCAATAAACAAACAAAATTCATAAATAAACAACTGAATGAAGCTCTGATTGAATTATGCACTCTAACTCTACACACACACACACACAGACATACAACAGACATGCATTCATGGAGTCGTAGAATGTCGTGCGGCATATTTGTGCCACAATTGAGCTAATTTTGTAAAATACCAAATTGTCGAGCATTTAAAATTTTCGCACCCTTTGACACGTTGCCAAAGTCGACAACAACATAAACTACAACAACAACAACAACAAATAATACTAGCGCCAATAACTGGCAACAGTAGCAACGAAGCGGCGCTAATCAAATGCGTGGCGAAATTTTTGTTATAACAACAAGAACAACATTGTTGTTGTACAACAATAACAAACATAAGCAATGTGCACCAACACATTTACATACAATTGCCATTTTGCACCGTCACATATGGACACACACACATACATACAAATGTTGAATGCAGTTGCAGCAGCGACGTCGAACGTTGCCGTTGCATGCCACCGGATGTTGCCGACATGGCCGCAACATGCATTGCTAATTGAATTTGAAATACGAAATGCAGCAGCAACAACAACAACAACGTCTGCAAAAGCAAACGAAAATTTCCGTGGGGCAAAGGACAAAGGACGGTTTGATGCAACGGTTGGTGTTGTTTTCGTTGTTGTTGTTGTTATTGCTACTGTTGCACCGTGACCGTGTGAGCGCCGAGGTGGGCAAATTGGGTGCGCGCATTCATGCACATTAGCGCCTCTTTAACATAAGCGAACAGCAACAAAAACAACAACAACAAAAATTTGCCAAAGGGCCAAATTGACAAATGGACATGGAGGAAGAGAGAGAAAACCAAACGACAGCAGTGCGAGTGGAAGCGTTGAATAAAAAAATCCTTTCATCTCATATTTGTTGTTGTTGTTGGTGTTGTCTGTGCAAACCGCTTGACCACGCTCGTCAATCAGTGCCCAACTCACTGCTTCGCCCCCTCGTCGCCTCAACTCACAGCTTCCCTCACGCCCTCTACCCTCTGCCCTTGGCACCCTACACTCTGCACACTCTGCTCACCCCTGGCCGGTTTTAACTTTGTCAGCCGCCGGCGGCAATTTCCAACATGCTGTGAGGGCGTTTCACTTGCGCGAATTATTAATAACTCCGAATTGAACCGGCAGCAGCAGCAGCAGCCGGACAACAACACCAACAACCAACCAGTCGGTGAGTGAGTTTGAGTGCGAGTGTGTGTGTGTGTGCACGAGGGTGGATTAGGGCGCATAAATAAATGATAGACGACGTGTTTGCCGTGTGCACGTCGGACGAGCTGCGGGTAACCCGGCCGCCCATGTGTTGCTGGCAGATCGTGGGAGAATCACAGTTGCCGCCGTGCAGCACTTTTCTCATTTGTGTTTTTGCTTTCCTCTGCATTTTGTATTTCACTCCATTTTGTGTTGGGTCGCCTCGTGCGTTGTGCACTCGTGAAGGGGCGAAAAAGTGGGTGGTCGAGTGGCCAATTGTCATTTGGTCCGGTCTCTATTCGGCTGTCACATCTGTTCGGCTCCATTGTGGCTCATGTCTATCTATGAGTTTGATTTGAATTTTAAATTGAGTTTTGATTGCGTGAATTAATGTCGAGGAACAACAAATCGAATTAAAAGCCCCAAGCACAACGCTTTGTTTCTCTCTCTCCTTGAATATGTTTGTTTCTGCTTTCTTACGCATCACGTTTAACCCGTAGGTGAGTTTTGTCTGTGTTGAAGAAAAGTAAAAGTTTCTTGGAAAATATTTTACTGAAACATTTAAACCATTTAAAGCCTTTTTAAAACGAACTTTTACAATTTTTTTAAAAAGAAGGGTCCTAAAGACCCTTTAGGGGTAAAGATAAAGGGTGTTTATTGTTTCTACTGACACTAGAAATTATCCCATAAATACTTCTAAGCAGCATTTTAATGTTTTACTGCCAATTTGAAAGAGACTTCAGGTTATTTTCAAAACAAGGGTCCAAAAGACCCATACAGGATAAAAGTAACAGAAGCTTTTTGTCTCTATTAACATGAGAAATTTTCTGGTAATTACTATTGTGGAACATGTTAACGCTTAACTGCCAATTTAAAAGAGATTTTACGTTATTTTCAAAACGGGTCCAAAAGACCCATAAAGGTTAGAAATATCAGGTGCTTCTTGTTTCTTCTGATACTAAATTTTTTTTCGGTAAATACTTTTGTGAAATAATTTAAATTTTACTGCCAATTTGAAGGGAACTTTAAGGTTATTTTTCATATAAGGGTCCAAAAGACCCATAAGGGGTAAACATAACAGGTGGATATTTTCTTTATTAATAAAAAAAACTAACTGGTAAGTAATTTTGTGAAGCATTTTAACGTTTTACTACCAATTTGAAGAAGCTGGGTCTAACAGACCCATTAGCATTAGAGCTACTGGTGGCTTTTTGTCTCTAGTATAACTAGAAAGATTCCAGTAAATACTTTTGTGGAATATTTTAACTTTTTACTGTACATTTTAAGGGAATTTTAAGGTTAATTGGCAAATAAGGGTCAAAAATACCCATATAGGCTAGAAATAATAGGTGCTCGTTGTCTCTTTTAACAAAATAAACTTTCAGGTAAATACTTTCGAGAAGCATTTTAACGCTTTACTGCTAATTTGAAGAAGATTTTAGGCAATTTTTAAAACAGGGGTCCGAAAGACCCATAATGGTTAGAAATAACAGGTACTTCTTGTTTCTATTGACACTAAACATTTTCCGGTAAATACTTTTGTAGAATATTTTGACCTTTTACTGCCAATTTGAAGCGAACTTTAAGGTTAATTTTCATATAAGGGTCCAAAAGGCTCATAAAGTATAGAAATAATAGGTGCCTGTTGTCCCTATTGACAAAAAAAACTAATAGATAAGTAATTTTGTGAAGCATTTCAACGTTTTACTACCAATTTGAAGAAGCTGGGTCAAAACGGCCCATTAGTATTGGAGCTATTGTTGGCTTTTTGTCTCTAGTATAACTAGAAAGTTTCCGGTAAATACTTTTGCGAAATATTTTAACTTTTTACTGTAAATTTTAAGGGAATTTTAAGGTTATGGAAAATAATATAATAAAATAAAATAATAATAATAAGGGTCGAAAAGACCCATATACGGTAAAAATAATAGGTGCTTGTTGTCTCGATTAGCAAAATAAACTGAAAGGTAAATATTTTTATGAAGCATTTCAACCTTTTACTGCTATTTTGAAGGAGATTGGGTCTAAAAGACCCATTCGAATGAGAGCTACTCGTTGCTTTTTGTCTCTAATGACATTAGAAAGTTTTCGGTAAATTTATTTGTGGAATTTGTTAACATTTTAATGCAGTTTTTAAGAGATTTTAAAGCATATTTCCATTATTCCTTTTGGACAATTTAGAAAATGGACAAAAGTCTCAGTTAAAATCATAGCCAAAAGAGAGCCAGTTCAAGGGAGTTGTAGAGAGAGACAGTCTTCAAAAGTTTCTCAGATAAAAACAAATACCGAGTGATTTTTAGTGATTTTTGATTTCATTCTTACAACTGTGACGAATTTTTCTTAATTTTTTGTTAGGTTTACTAAATGCAAATTTTGTATCCAAAAGTCTGATTCTCGGCTCTGAAGAGTTAAGTGTTGGTTCGGGCTACGAGTACTGCCAATACTTTCGAAATTAATTTCATACTATAGTGTATAATAAGTCCATAAGATCAGTTTTGGTAAGAGAGAAGAAGACTTGGTTCGAAGCGAGTTGATGCCAAGGGATAACGTAACACTTTCGGGGCTACTGGGGTCATACGTCCTAACAAGATTCTAACAAGTGTCAGATTACTTAACAGATCACGTCATTACTTATTCAGATCTTACGTCTCATGATTTGTTTGAATTATATGTCAATAGATTAAGGATGATTTCAGGATTTTTGAGTATGCTGAACATAATTTTCCAGCTCTTTTTTCTTCAGCTCTTTTTCGATTTTGAATTTTTCAATCCTTCATAACAACTTGCAAACAATTCTATCGCGAGTATTTTGGTTTTCAAAATTATACTTCGTCCCGAAAGGGTTAAATCTTACTGACTACAGTTACTTGCTTACGGACTGCATTATTCAATTTCGTCCAATTGTAGTTTAAGGAAATCTGTTTGAAGGGGTTCGAACACTTTCCAGCGCGTGAAGAAGTTACGCACTCAAGCAAATCTCATTTTAAATCATTCAACCGAGTCCACTTGGCATGAAACGAAATTGATTCCCGCCACGTGATTGTGATGGCAAAATTGGCAAACAAAGTGTGTAGAAAAAAATCTCCAATTCGGAAGCAAAACAAAGCGTATTCAAAAATAGAACTAAAAATATTGATGAAAAAATTGGTAGAACAAAGAGAGAGAGAGTGAGAGGACAGCGGCATCGAGATTGAGCTCAAGTGACACGAGAAGAGATAACGTTGGCAAGCAAATGCGAAGCGCGCGGGGCGATTTCATTGAAGCGTTGAGGCGTCGACGAGGGTGAACGGCACTGGGGGAACTGTCGGGTGAAGTCACGTTTAATGGGCACGCGCCACTTGTTCATTGCAAATGAAGGGATTTCATGCAACTGTATGCAGAGTCACCACCACCAACCGAGTCAGCAACAACAACAAACAGAAGACACAGACGCACAAATGCAGCCAACCGACAGAAATTAAAATGAAGCAACAACAAAACACTCACGAACTACATTTTATAATAACAACAAAATATGAGACATTAGCATAACAATTGACAACTCGGAACAACACTGACATTGACAACTCGAACGCACATGTGGCAGCACCCTTTCGACGCCAACAAAAAATCCAAAGCAGAAACTCCGGCGGCGATCTGCTGATTTCGATGAGTGGATTTTCTGGGGTTTGTGTTCGAACGCACCAGGAAAAGAATCCAATTTGTAGGCAGGCGGCAAGTGTTGTAGGTGTAGTTGTAGTGCTGCCACATAGCAAAAAAAAAGCAGCATCAAACGAAATTCGAACTGCGAGCACTTTTCGTTGATAATTTTATATTTTCTGTGTGTTGTTTTTGAGGGTTGTGCAAAGTAATTATAATCGTCAGCGGCAGCCTCAACGTCAACATTGTTGGCTGAAGTGTGCCAGTTGCCAGTAACAACTACAACAACAAAAACAGTGGCAGCAATAGTAATAACAATAATCATAATAAATGATAATAATGGCAGTGGTGGCAACAAAATAATAGGGACTCGAAATAACGAAGGGAAACAAGTTGAGGGCACTAAAAAAAAACAAAAACTCCCAAAAAAAATACCAATAATGCCGCAAGCGAACCAGAGTCAACCCTTCGCTTGATGTCCGTGACGGGGGATGCTGGACTGTTGACCGATGTTTGTATATTATTTTTTACAACTTTCAGTCCAAATATTCTGACTTTTGGCACTAGTTGTGTTTACGTGGGAGCTTATGTACACAACTTTTAGGCCCAGTAACATTTGAAACCAAGGTTTGCTACCCAACATTTTTTAATAAATAATAATAATTTTTAATAAAATTTTTTTTTAATAATACACATTTGGACTGGAGGTTTCAACCTCCTTGCGTCCTCCTAAATTTAATTGCATTCCCTCTGTTTTGATTTCTAAATGTAGTATAACTTTTCAAAAATGTTTGAAGTTATTTTCCTCAAATGGTTCAAAAGTTTTAAAGTTTTGAGTTTTCAGTAAAGTTTTTAAAGTTTTCCATTTAATAGTTCACTCAGTAATGGTTTAGACCACAAAACAAAGGGTTGCATGGTTCAAATCTGAGCTAAGTTAGGTTGCAGTTGCAGCTTTCTTTTAAAAAAGCACCAAAAGAAAGATGCGAAAGATTCGTTGTGATACCACAGCGGCAAGTTGAACTAAACCAACTGAGACAACAGATAGAAATTGTTGTATAAATAAGACCGATTTTTGGTACAAAAGTGTGTACGCTGGGATAATATCTTATAGGGAGATCTTTAACTGATTTGTTTTTCCAGAATTGACAACTTTTCTTGTTTCTATGTTCCTTCAGCAAAATTTTGAATAGTGTCCCACTGCCTCAGTTTCTGAAGCAACAACCTATAACAGTTCTAGAACATTGTGAATAGTGGAGAGAACCTCGACCCTTTGAGCTAAAGAAGATTGTCATTAGTATACACAGAGATATATGTATGTATGTATGTAGTTGTGTATATTAACGATGTATGTATGTATATCTACTTGGATCTGGCTAAATACAAACAGGGGGCAGGAAAACTAGGGACTAGGTGGTCTGCTTTAACATTTAGTCGGCAAGAATTCGACAGCCCAATGAAAACTTCAGTGGTATCCGGATTAGATTTAAATAGACAACAGACAAGCGGTCACTCTGGTTGTCTATTTATATCTAATCTCACCACTATTCGCAAAAAAAAGTAGTAAGTCACTGAAACACAGTGGCGCACGCGGGGGTTTGGGGGTTTAAATCCCCTCCAAATACAAAAATTGGTCGTTGAAAATATGGTTTCGAATGGTATTCGGCTTAAAAGTGGTATGCAAACCCCCCCAAATGAAATCCTGTGTGCACCACTGTTGAAACATATCGTCAAGGCAATCACATCTTTAAATCAAATCAAACATAGATCAAACCTCGAACATAAGCAAATCTACCGTCTGATAAGTTTTTGGTTCGGTTTAAATCACTCGAGTCTTCTCTTTCCCTCTACAAATATCTCCGTTTGTCTATCAGAAACACGGTCACAATTTCCATCTGTGAGTTAAACGATTCAAAAATTCATAGCCCGCAGTATTTTTGCATTTTCGAGTACTCTGCCTCGATTGAAATTTGGGGCCCCAACTGACAACTTTGACTTAATGACAACTTTTTGACGATTTTCATGCAACCAAGTATTATACAAAAATTGCATAACAATGGATAATCGAATTTACATGGGATTGTCAAGTGAAGGAGCACTCAGTCGCGCTCGCCCGGCGCACTTTGCTCAATATTTGCATTTTGAAGTGCTCGATTTGCATGCAATCCGGCAGCCGATGGCCGGTCGAAGAGCCAAACCGTAAAGACCGGAAAGGAACGAGAAGAGTGCAAAAGCAAAAATAAAAAGCGACAGTCAATCGGGCACAGTTCCCACTAGAACGAGCATGCAAATTTATTTAATTTTTTTTCACAGTATTCAAATGAAATTCAATGCAAGTTTGTGTTTGTGTGCGTGTGTGTGTGTGTTGGTGTAGTTGAAACCTTTTTAGTGAGTGAGTAAACGCTTTTGCAATGTTAATGTTTGATGAATTGTGAAGTTTTATTCATTTGAGAAACTGCAGTGAATGCATTCAACTAGCTTCAACTTCGGCTGGGGTGCCGAATGTCCTTCCTTATTGCCTGAAACCTATTTGCCATGCTCGTCCTGGGGATTTTCATTAATGAAATCACGGAATGTTAAATGCGCTGAAAACACCCTAATTTGAAATTAAACACTCACGTAGGCTGGCACGCAGGACATCAATAGCTGGCCGCATGTCGAGCAAGCGAGCGAACGAGGGTGCGGCGCTTTGTGCTGCCACTGTTGTAGTGTTGCCACTGGCAGCGATGCCGTGTCTGATAAGATTCAACGCTGTGCGCGCAATTCCGCTGGGAATTGTTAAATCTGACAGCGGCGATGGCGATGGCGAAATTTGTAGATTGCAAGCTTAAAAGCTTTAAAATTGAATTGACAAAAAAAAAAATTAAATGAAAAAGTTAAAAAAAAATTATCTCGAGCTCAGTTAGCTTCTCATGTGTAGGTTGGTTTGTGGTCGAAGCATCAATTGATACGATTTGATTGTAAATGTTCCGAATGCTCAGATAATAAACTGATTTGTTAGAGAAGTAGGCAGGAGACATTGCACTATGGGCACTGAAGAGCATTTTCGGGGACATAAAATAGATTAGAGAAGAACGTTGAGTTTTTGCAATAAGCGAAGCCCGCAGAACGTTCGAGGTAGGAAATTACATTACATTACATTACCGAAAATCAAATTTAGCCAGAGACTGCAAAGGTTTGTTGAGGTTTATGGGACATCAGGTGGAACTTACCATCTCCTGGATACCCAGTCACGCAGACATCAACGGGAATGAATCGGCCGATGAGCTAACTAGAGTGGGGTCTGCTATGGGCTCACAACCTGAGTGGGTGGTAAATCCAAGACAGACACAGGACTACTGAGGATAATGGACTATCGGACTTCGGACTACTTGAAGATAACGAACAGAAGGTGGCGAATTCTCTCTAATTGTAAAGTAGCTCGACAGATTTGGCCACGCCACAACTCCCTTAAATCAAACGATTCGCTGCTAAATTTTCGTAGAAATGTCTCTAGGCTGACGGCAGTGATCAAGGGCCGAGATCGGAGACCCATATTTCTTTTTAAAGATGAGTGCGAGACACTCGAACACTTCTTTCGCAACGTTAGTCACCTTGACGTGGTGCGAAGGCTTCATTATGAACACTCGGCTTGGCTTGGCGCGGCTCAAGCTAGACTTGACTGCGTCTGGTAGGTTCAAACCATACGTCACACGGGCAGCCGACGAGTATAGACCCCAACCTTCGACGTTTTAAAGAGCTCTCATTAAACAGAGCATGGATCAGAACCATGTTCGGTGCTCTAACGGGTCACTAATTGGCATCCACGCAAAAGGTTGGGGCTATTTTTAAACGACTTCTGTCGAGGAAGAAGTAGAAGTGCTTTATAGTATAAACAGAATCAAGTCGTCGGCCGATTTTTACGCACCGAACGTACGCTGTCAAAATTAAAACACACAGCAGTGAATGTGATTGCCCACAACGACGACGACTGCGATAGTCGGCCGACGACCAGTCGTCCGACGATAGAACAAATTCTAATTTGGTCGCAGTCGTCGTGCGAACCAATCAGCTGTGCAGCTGTCAGAGGTGAAAATCGAAAATGTAAACAAACGAAAAATTCTGCAAAAATGTTGTGATTTGTGCTACTTTAAGGTTGCAAAGTTGTAAGTGCTTCAAATTTTAATAAAAAATTGTGCCAAATAATCAATTTTGTCTTTCCCTTTCGTATGTTTTAGAAAATGGGCAGGACGGAGCTGCTAATTGAGGAAGTTTCCCCTTGACCTATCGTGTGTTTGCAGGAATAATTTTTGTACACAGCTGATGCGAATTTCGCACCCATTATGTTTCACTGTGCGTTATTCACGACGACTGACGCGCTGCGTAATTTTTCGGTGCGAATAAATTCGGCCGACGATTTGGTTCTGTTTATACTATTATCCAGAAGAAGGATGACCTATTTAGGCAACTTCTTGTTCGATAGTCTAGGGAATCTAGCTGATAAAACCATTCGCTGTCTACTAAGTTTCGTAAGAAGCTCCAATTGATTTAAGGAGTGAGAGGGTTTTTTCTTGACCGCATATGGTACCACAATGAGCCGTCATGGCCTGCCTATCTACCTACCCTGCCCAAGTCCGGGTGTGACGCGTCCTATCTACCTACCCTGGAATCCTAACTTATCTGTTGGCGACAAGACTGAAATTCATCGGGTCCTTAGTATCCTGACGATGCGAGTTGACTCCAATGCTTAGTATTCTCTATCAAGTATGGAAGACCTACTTACCTAATACCTATCAACCTACTTGGAACTCTAAACATGATACTAACTAAAGAAAAAAACTGTCATTCAAGACTTAAAGAAAGGAATTTCAACTAAGAATTTAAACTTTGAAGTTAAGTGTTAATTAAGAAATTAAAGATAAATATTGTTTCATGTAGTCGAAAGGTACCTAAGGCAACTATGTGTTATTGCTAAATCGTTCTTCTATCCCACTGCTCATTGCAGTTTTTATGTGGCCTAACCTCGAAAGATATCACCTATTGTCCAATGTTATCAGCAGAAGCTCTGCTAATGAAGAAGAAACGGAGATGATAGAATACTTTTAGGCTTTACAGGAATGTCGTTGTTGCTTTTTGAAGTCTAGATTTCTCTCTAGTCTGATTAATGGAGCAAAAGCTGAACTAATGAATCTGCTAAACTTCATTAAGAAGGCGAATTAGTTTATTGACTAAAATTCTGTTAAAAGTAGAGCATCTTTTCAGAACCTCGGAGAACGTTTTGGCAAACCTGAGCTCGAAGATTCGTTTAAAATTTCCTTATAGAAATCTCGAATCTGGCAAAGTAGATCATTTGGATATATTTCCATATATACAAAGAGACACACAGAAGGCCTTCCTCAAGAAGACGAATTGGTTTATTGACTGAAATTTGTACAGGAAACAGTTGTATATTCCTTTACCTATTTTATATGAAAGAACTAATAATAGGGTTTTATCAGGAATTGGAAGAAAAAGTGGTTTATTGGCTAAAATTTTTGTAAGAAAACGTTGGATATTCCTTAACCTATTTTAATTAAAAGAACTGACAATAGGCTTTTACAGAATTTCAGGAATTCATTAATTTACTGAAATTCGGGACATTTAACCATGGAATTAGTTTATTAACTGAAACATGGTTAAGATACAATTGGATACTTTTTCATCTAAATGAATGGACTTAAAGTGGACCTGCATCAAAAATTGAAGGAACAATTGGTTTATTAACTAAAATTAAAGTAAGAAATAGTTAGATGTTCCTCACAAAGGGCCTTCGTCAGGCAGTCAAATAGATTTATTGATTGAAATTCGAGTATTTAAAAGAAAGTTGGATATTTGTTCACCTACATGAAGATTGGATCTTCATCAAGAAATCGACTGAAATTTGAGTATGAAAGCCGTTGGATATTTCTTCATCTATAAGAAAAGACTAACAATGTGCTTTTTTTAAGAAGAGCGGCTGCCTTGTACTGCATAAACCTTTAGCAATCTAACATATTTACTTATGTAGGTAGAACGATAGATCCAACCCTGAATCCATAGTCTTGAATCTTCGCTACCCGTTCAGGTAGTGAGCTCATATCGGATTCCAGCCTCGCTAATTCTTGAGCGTGTTCATTGCCAATGTGTGTCAGGGTGAACGAGTTCCCAGGAGAAGGAGAGATCCACCTGAGGACACACTAACCTTAGCAAAGAAGCCACAAGGAGATTAACATCACTCTGTCTAATGTCAGATTAAGGTGGGCCATCAACAACTGGAGAACCTTAGCAAATCTTTACAGTCTTTGACTTATGTTGACCATAGGGTTGGCTTTACCTAACTTATTTAAAAGTTAAAACTTGACAATATGACTTTTTATAGCAAAAACCGGTCACCTAAACCAGAGATTCGCATTCAAGAAGCAGCTCAATTATTTAAAGATCCGCATCTGCAATCAAAATTTGGTTTCCTATCTCCTAACTTGGAAATTTTCACATCCGTGTCCACATCCTTGTCATCCCTTTTATTGAACTCTGTGCCATCTGCTGTACTCACACCGATTCAATTTGCGTGACATAATCAATCGCGCAGTTGAATAAACTGACTTCGACTCCAGTCGTGGATTTAGCAGGTCAGCAGGTGTCTTTTTTCTCAACAACTTTGGCGCCAGCATTGCTCAACTTTTGCTCATTGCAACATTCAACGGCCACCAGATTTTTATTGCTGCGCGACAATGGAGTGTTTATTGATTTTCGCTCGGCGAAAAGTTGCTTATTGTGTAACTGGGAAAAGGATGCGCGGCGGCACAGCTTCCCATTGAATTATTGAAATGCTTAAATGAACGACGGTCAACATTCTCGGCGCACACTTGAGCGCTTATTGGTAAAAGTTTCGAGCCAACGAATGCCAACGAACGAAAGATGAACGAACACTTAAAGCATTTAATAAACTTTTCTACATTCATGCTGTATGTATGTGTGTGTGTGTTTGTGTTGGTAATAAACTTGGCCAACATGGCAGACAGCGGACAGCAGCGACGAGCGAGGAGCAACGACGCGCCACAACGAAATCAAAATCAGTTACGAAACAAGTTTATTGAACAATTTATCAATGAAAGTACAAAAGTTCATGTCAGATGGAACAGCAGGGAGGAGGCGGGGGTGGGCGGAAAACTTTTGCACAGTTTGGGGTAAAGTGGGGGAGAAAAGACAAACGAACGCACGGCGAGACGTGAAATGCACTAAGCAAATTGGAAAATTTCGCAAAAATTGGTTTATGGTGTTTTGTTGTTGTTGTTGCTGTTGCTTTTGAGTTGAATGCTGCTGTTTGCTCGAATTGATTTGCTTCCATTTTATGTGTGGCACAGTGGAACAATGATGACTCGATGGCAATGTGATTTGTCAGAGAGATAAAAACAACAACAACAAAACGAAAACAAAATTGAATTGCGTGCGAAATGCGAACGCTTAGCGGTTGTTGTTGTTGTTGTTGGGCAATTGCTATTGCGGCCAATGAGGTGTGGCGTCAAGCAGGAAGTTTTTGCTCACAACTTGAGACACTCGGCCAGCGGCAGCGGAAGTGGCAGAATAAAAACGAGCAAACCGTGCAGTGCGGAAAACAAAAAGCGTCTAGAAATGGGAACAAGGACAGACGAGGGGACGAAGCGGCAACAGTGACACAATGGATTGTCAAAATGTTACCCTCGCAGAGTTGCGGTGCGACGCGGAAGTACAAAAAGGGAAGCCAACACTGATGCTGCAATAAGTCTGCAGCGTTGTTGTTGTTGTTGCAAAGGCAAATTACAGCCGAAACTGGGCACAAATTGAAGTGAATGGCAGCGACGCAATGCGGGTTGCAGCAACGCAACAACAACAACAACAACAAAATTGGTGTAACATTTGTTGTTATTACATTTGATGGACTTAAGCAGGATTTGCGTTGAGTTGAAGCGCTGTGCGCGCACTTTCGAATTGCCATTAAGAACACGTTTCAAGTTGGCTGTCCGTCCGTCTGTTCGTCAGTGCGTTGTTGCTTGCCAAATATGTCAATCACATTAGAAATTAAATGCGCGCTTCTGCTGCAATGTCGCACACATGACAGCCAAACAACAACAACGAGAACAGAAGAATAGTAAGAAGCAACACTGCGCATTGTGCGTTACGTGGCGGCTGTGACCGATGGAGCGTTAAAATCTGTGACACTGTTGACATTTCGACGACAGCCCAAGCCAAGAGACGCGACGCGACGCGAAGCGAAGCGACGAAGTCGACTGGTCGCTGTGGGGTTGGTTGGTCGAGCAACTTGTGCTGCGTTCGCGCGTCTTGTGCGGTGCGGCCGGTTTCGCATCGGTTTGCTGCGAACGTGGTCATGGTAATTTATATGCGGATTTAAATGGGATCAGCCGCAGCCGGAGTCGGAGCAGCAGCAGCAGCAGCAGGCGACATGCTTCATGCGACATGCGTTGCAGAGCACGCGCGGCACGAAGCCTAAAATCAATATGTGCGTTGTGGCAGTCAACACACACACACACAAATACACACACACACAGACACGAAACAGATTGCAGCCCAACACATCCATGGCTGTTGTCGGCCTATGTGCGTTTTGTTTTGCTTTTGATGCTGCTGGAAAATTAACCAGCAGCAGCAAAACCGACAGAAGATAACGAAATGGTTGGTGAAATGAGAGTTGGAGAGTTGGTCAGATAATTTGGTCACGTGCTGCTGCTACGCAACGTATGTTCGCTCAATAAGTGTGGTTATGTTCGGTTGTATGGAAGTTTGCTAAGTGACTGATGGATTCCCCTCCCCCTCTTCCTCCTAAAATGAAACGCAATGCCAACAAGAATTTGTTATTCTAGCAAAAAACTATTTAACAATTTGTTTTACTATTTCGTGCATCAATTCGTAGAAAAAATTCCAAAAATGTTTAGTCTCAGAATTTAACGATTTTGATGTGATTTAAAAGGTAAAACTCCAACTAAGAAAATCTCAAAAAATAACTATTTAACAATTTGTTTTACTAACACAACAGGTCGCAAGAATCAACCCATTTCTGACCACTGCACAGTGATTTGTTCCATAGAAAAAATTCAAAAAATGTAAAGTCTCAGAATTTAAAGATTTTGATGTAATTTGAAGGAAAGAAAAAGCTAAGAAAACCCCAAAAAAAATCTGTGCAAAAAATTATTTAAAGTTGGGACTTTTTTCACCAAAAAATTTAGACACATGTTTTCTGTTTTTCAATCAGTCAGTAAAAAAATCGTTAAATTCAATTTGTTTTACTATTTGCAATGCCGCACAACAGGCCGCAAAAATTAATCCATTTCTAGCCACTGCACAGTGATTCCATAGAAAACAATAAAAAAAAATTTCAAATCTCAGAATTTACCGATTTTGATGTCATTTGAAAGATAAAACTCCAACTAAGAAAACCTCAAAAATTAACTATTTAACAATTTGTTTTACTATTTGCAATGCCGTACAACAAAAATTAACCCATTTCTGGCCACTGCACAGTGATTCGTTGCATAGAAAAAATTCCAAAAATTTATAGTCTTAAAATTTAACGATTTTGATGTAATTTGAAGGAAAGAAAAAGCTGAGAAAACCCCAAAAAATCTGTGCAAAAAATTTATTAAAGTCGAGACTTTTTTCACCAAAAAATTTAGACGAATTTTTTCTGTTTTTCAGTCAGTCAGTAAAAAAAATCGTAAAAATTCAATTGGTTTTACTATTTGTAATGCCGCACAACTGGTCGCACAAATTAATCCATTTCTGGTCACTGCACAGTGATTCGTTCCATAGAAAAAATTTCAAAAATTTATAGTCTCAGAATTTAAAGAATTTGATGTCATTTGTAAGGTAAAACTCCAATTAAGAAAACCCAAAAAAATCTGTGCCAAAAAAACTGCTCAAGGTCGAAACTTTAAAAAACAATTTAAATACATGTTTTCTGTTTTTTAGTCTATTGAGTAAAAAAAATCGTAAAAATACCTAGTTAGCAAAAAACCGCTCAAAGTCGTAACTTTTTTCACCAAAAAATTTAGTCAGTCAGTAAAAAAAATCGTAAAAACTCAAAGTTAGCAAAAAGTTCCTAAAACTTTCTACATAGATTACGAATTGATGTGGGATTTTCGCTTTTAATGTTTTCTCAAAAATTGCAAAGCTAAGACTTCTACTTCACTTTTAATTTAAAAAATTTTTCTTTTAATAAAAACCTGAAAATGAGCAAAACGTAGAGAAAAATATCTAAAAAGTATGTGAAAGTATGTTTCTGGATTTTTTAATTTTAAGAAGCATTCTTATTTTGTCGAATAATGTAAACATATCCTCCGATATCTTCCGATCTCAGAAAATAACTCAATGTGAAAAGTGGCCTATTTTTCACAAAATATATTTTTTTTCATTCCTGAAAGTATGCAATCCACATGGAAAATGAAAAAAAAAATTGCAAAACTGCAACTGTTTTCAATTAAAGAACTAAGCGAATTGTTTGATCAAAAGGTTTACTAGACAAAGTAAGAAAGTTGTGTATGAAGTGGTGAATTTCTGTTAGCAACCAAGAATGGGTTAAAGTTGCACTCAATTAGATTTGATTTACTCGCTCGAATCAGCGTTGCAATCGAAAGCAAATAGTTGTCAGCGGGGTCAATGCTTTTTGGCAATTCCGGTTCGCATAGCTTTAAGGCAAATACGAATTTCTACTTGTAATCAAAATTATTTGCCATGACTTAATGAGCAAAATCAACAGCAGCAAATTGGGTGGGTTGAGTGAAATCAACTATGAATTGGATACTCTCAGATTGGCAACAACAACCTAGTTACAGTTAGATATCTTCACTTCGCCCCCCAAGCGCAAACCAACAACGCCTGTTTGGCGTCCAATTAGGCACAAAAACAAAAATCAGAAATGTTCAGGATTCAAGTTATAGCACAGCAGCTTTCATTCATCCTGAACGTTGTCTGATTAATAAGTATTGTCTGCGTAATATTACGCACGAACGCGCAATTTAAGTGGTGGAGTAATTTCAAGTGATTCACTGGCTGCAGCGAATCGAGCTGTAACAGACTTTGGGGGTTTTTTCTTGTGGTGATGAAAAATGTTTCAATAAAAACTAGGAAATCCTTTTAAATGTAAGCCCCGGAAAAATAATCTAGAAGCATTAAATAGCACAATTTTGGTGGCCAGTCACCAAATGTTTCCTTCAATAAGTCGACTGTTTGGTTGTGGTGTTGCAAGTTCATATGGGGGAGTGAAAAAATAGAAGAAATAGTCGAATATAAATGGAATGAGTACAGTTATTGTATTAGTAAAAAATATACTGTGTAAAATCTCAATGAAATCGGAGCAAAATTACAACGCTCAGTGTTCGTTCCAAATGCAATCGAAATTAAAAATTGCGACAAATTGCTCCACAGCTGCTCAGAAGTTGCTCTTAGAGGGTTAACATCTATGACTGACCACCACTAATTTTTTCTTCTGAATGTTTCTTTCGAACATACTTAATGCCTATCTCCAACCCTTGATGAGGCTCCCAAACAAAACGATCGTTTTTATAAAATAGGCTCCCACTGCTCCCAGGTTGCCCGCAGATGTATCAAATGTTAGACTGACCCCCATTTATTTTCACTTCTGAATATTTTTTCCATACATACCTACCCGCTATCTACAACTCTTAAGGGGGCTGCCATACAAAACTAGTAATTTTCAATGGAATTGGCTTCCCATTTGTAAATTTAGTAAGGTAAGCAAGGAAACATCGTAACGCGGAAACTACTGAACCGATTTGAATGATTTATTCAGCGATCGGCAACATTGTTGAGTGCAAAAAATACAAAATTAATTAATGTTCAAAAATTCACCACCAGAGGGCGACTCCTATACAAACGAAGTTGTGAGGTTGTCAACTTTTGGGTTTCTACAAAGCAAAGATTTAAAATGTATTGTCGAAACTTTGCTTACGATAATTTATTCAAAATTTTATTCATTTAATCATTCATTCAATCACAATTTATTTTGAAATATTATACCACAAAGTGAAAGAAAAAAATTTGTATTTGTAGTAATTACCTTTTTTTCAAAGCTGTAAACGCTTACTTCATGAGCTCATAACTTCTAAGTTGTTCAATATTTTTACTTAAAACTTGGTGATTATACTAATTGAAGTATTTTCAACAAAAACTCATACTAAGTTTTGTGCGATTATAACAATTATTTTAGAAATTTTTGCAACTACTATTGGAAAAACATGTCTTCAGTCAACATTCCATTCAATTGGGGCACGAAATAATTGGCAATCATGTCTTTTAGGCGTTAACAATCTCATTTTTTTTAAATAAGAAAAAAAATAAGTAAGACCCAACATTCAATCAATCCTAACCTTGAAACCAAAGTGATTTCGCTTCACTTTTGGCCACCTTTTGAAAATTTCAATGTCTTTCAGCATTGCTGTGTTGTTGTCTTTATATGCATTGGTTTTGTTTTTGTAATAATTCAAGTTCCCACACTTGACGCCCAACTAAGACTTAAGTGTTACATGGGCAATTAAGTTTTTATGAAAAATTTCCGGTGGGCGTAGGCGCCGTCACACACTCACAAACACACACACACTTACACACTCGAACAAGCTCATACACATACATACATACACCCATACAGAAACAGATTGTCCAAAGTACAGGGACAGACAAATGCATGAAATTGTGGCAAAGTGGCGCATGGCACGCAAAGTCTCAGCGTCGAACTTTGGTGACCCTTTGACAAAAGCGTAAAGAAAAAGACAAATGTAAAAGGGGGAAAACGGAAATGGCCAAGAAAGGGTGCCATATGGGGAGCAAGAAAAGGGAGTTTCATACGAAAAAAAAACAACAGCAACCACTTAATGAATATGGAAGCCACAATTAACCGTAACAGTGAGAACAAGTACAACAACACTAACCGGAAATTTAACAAAAATTACTTAATTATGGCAGTCAATTTTGATATAGAAATTGAAATTATGAAATTTTAAACATCTTTAAATGCAACAACTACAATTTGTTGGCTTTTATAAGTCGACATATGCAACATGCCACCAAACAACAACAACAACAATAAACTCATAGAAACCCTTAAAATTCCACCTTTCATTCAACAAATAAACCCAAACCAACTCAATCACTGCTGACTGCAGGTTGTTGTGTGGGTTGGTGGGCAACACTGGAAGCGGGAAAACGGCGGCGGTGGTGAGGGCAGCACGCGGCTTGGCGTGCAATTAACTACGCTTTGATTAACACCCGTTAAAGTGGCCGTGATGGCGGTGAATTACAAATGACGACGACGACAGCCCTGCACGGCCCCGCACAAAAATCGCTGCCACCTGTGACTGTGCCGCCCCCTCACCCGTCCGCACCAAATCTAATAAAATCGAAGCACTCGAAATGTTGCCAGTCGTCGAATGTTGCTGCCGAAATGAACTCAACTCAACTCAACTCAAACGCCACTTGGCCACAGCACTGCGCCAGTTTTCATGCAGCGGCCAGCATTCACCGCTGTCGCCACTCGACACACGACTACTTCAAAATTGCCGCAAACGTTGCGCGCGTCAGCTGTCAATTACAGATGTGCGCCCGTTCGTAGATTGGGGGCCCGCTACAGCTGCCGCTGCTGTTGCTTACAGTCTTGTTGTTGTTGTTGTTGTGTATATTTTCCATACTACTCGACGGGCATCCGAACGCAAGGCGGGCAACGTGCCAAGAAGTTGCGCAGGTCGCAATCGACCTTCGTCGTCGATAGGCCGCAGCGACGGTTGGCCGTCGGCAATTTTGAAAATTTTAATGTTGGCATCGCTGCTGTTGCCACGACGTGTAATTAAGTTTTCATTCTTTTGGGGCACACATAACCAACGGAATTTTGCGCCATCATCCGTAACAGTAAAGTTTCATATCGAAAATAACAACAACAACAAAAGCAACAACAACAACTTGTGTCCCTTTTGGGGTTGTTGCAGCCTAAAATGAAATTGAAATTCGTCTAAGGTTTGTGTCGCTGCTGTTGCTGAAGACTGAAGTGAAGTTGTGCCAGAGAGTTGGGGGAGAAAAGGAAGGGAGGGGGCGGGGTTGGCGAACACTGTACATGGCAATTAATAAATTAATAAACTTGTGCCACCAATGTTGCCGCTTGCCTGTCAATGAAACTGTTGAAGCCGATATTGAGACTTTGCAGCAATTATGAGTTAAGTAAGCTAAGCTTAAGCCGCTTTTTGTGCCTTCAAGCATTGATTGCAGACAGCATTTGATACTTAACTCTTTCGTTTTTTTGAAAACCAGATACTTCCTCTTTGGAAGCAGAAATCAAATTAATTTTTGGTCCTTGGAATCTTAGTTGAGATTTCAACTCATGGCAACTCCTTGTAAAGTTTCCATGTGGAACAGCAATCGATATCGATTCTTACCGTTACAAAAAAACTCGACACTTTCCTTATAAGAAATGTCAAAGAAAAACTGGACTTTTCTTATATAGAACCAGGAATAAAAATTTTTTTTGGTCCTTAGAATCTAAGCTAAGATTTCAACTCATGGCAACTCCTTGTAAAGTTTTCGTGTGGAACAACAATCGATATCGATTCTCACTGCTACAAAAAAACTTGACACTTTCCTTATAAGAAATGCCAAAGGAAAACTGGACCTTTCTTACAAGAGAAGGAACCTTTCTGGAGCAATCCCTATAAATATTTTTCTAAATCAATCAAGTCGTCTTCTGAATGTCACAAGAAGTTTCTACTGAACTTCTCAATACCAAAGTGAATAAATCCAGTGCAGTGGTGCACACAGGGGGGTTTGGGGGGTTCAACCTTTCCCTCCAAACACAAAAATTGCCGGTACAAAATGTAGTTTCGAATGGTTTAAGGCTCAAAAGTTGTACGGAAACCCCCTCCCTCCCAAATGAAATCCTATGTGTACCACTGATCCAGTGCAGTGTAAAAACAAAGTTGTGTAAAAGTACGCTCATTCTCCACTAAATGCCACATTCTCCATTACGTTCCACTTGAAGCAAATTAACACCAACGAGTGGATGAAAACCAGAACTTTAACATGGTGGAGAGAGAGGGGGTGCTTCACTCTCAACTGCCATCAATTCTGCTTATTTGGAGATTTCACAACAAACTGGACATCCATGAGCAGAGAGGGGGCACCAAAGCAACACAAGTCCCGCTCGACGACATATCGCCAGGCAGATATTGTGCCGCTCCACATTGGCGCAACGCACTCGAGTCATTTGTGAGCATCCCCTCTCACCTTCGTTCGTCCTCATCGGCGCAAGCAGTTCGGCCCGTTGGCGCGCAGCGATCCTTTTAAGCGTCGCGTCTCGATGGCGGATTAATGACCACGCGGCCGCACGTGTCTCAGCGGCCGGCGTGCAGTCGACCAGCCGAAAATGGATATTTTTCAGTGCTGTTGGTTGTTGTTTGCCTTGACGCGTATTTGTTGTTCTGTCTGTTAGTTGTTGCTGCAGTTGTTATTGTTGTCATACTCAGTGTGCATGTCGTGTTGACAAGCCGGCCGTCGTTTGTCTGTCCATAAGTTTGCTTGCCAGCCGCCCTGGGTGTGCGCCGCCCTTCGGGTACACAACTCGCACAACGTGCACTCATCAAAATTATTACATTTTGCTTTTTATTGAATTATTCGCATTTTTTGCTGAAAGGACTCTGAGCTCTGGTTTAATGTTGCAAACGGCCAGTGGCGCATAGAGAACTTCATTTTGGGCGGAATGACGTTCCGTACGCAATTTTTGAAACCATATTTGCCCACATAAAACTTTTATAACAGACAAATGTTTGGGGGGTTTGAACACCCAAACCCCGTCTTGCGTGCGAAACTGCAACCAGTGCACAACAGCATATTGAAGGGGCTCCCAGCGGGAATGATTTCGAAGACCTGCTGCCTTTTCTCATGGCTATTCATTAATTCATTAATTGTATGAAGATTTATATAGATTAAAGTGCCCTTTGTCCTGTGTTGAAGAAAGGCGATCCATCAATATTCACCAACTAAAGGGGTATCAGCCTACTTCCCATCGCGTAAAAGGTCCTAACGAGCGTATTATGTGAAAGATTGAAGCCACTTGTCAAGGCGTTGATTGGACCCTATCAGCGCGGCTTTAGACCTGGTAAGTCCACAATCGATCAAATATTCACTTTATGCTAAATCCTGGAGAAGACCTAAGAGGGTCAAATCGATTACAAGGCAGCAATCGATAGCCCGATAAGGAATCGCCTGTATGCCGCATTGTCTGAATTTGGTATCCCTGCAAAGCTCGCTCTCCGAACCATTTGATACCGGTCGAGGCTTCAAACAAGAATGACGATCCCTTGTCTTGCGACCTCTTCAACATCACCATGGAGAGCGTTCTGCACAAGGCCGGTGCTCATCGTAATGGTACGATCCCCCAAAAGAGTCTCCAGCTCCTTGCCTCCGCCAATGACATTGACGTCATGGGGAGTAACAAGCGAGATGTCACCTCTGCCTTTGCGGCAATTGAGAGAGACTGAAAGCAAGACGAAGTATATGCTGTCTTCACGCAGGGACTCGCAGCGGGTAGGGTCTCACGTCGAGGCCGACAGGTATACCTTTGAAGTTATGAAGGAATTCGTCGACCTTGGCATCGCCATAAACAGCAGCATTGATGTCAGCCTGGAGATAAAGCGAGGGATTACTCTTGCCAATAGGTGCTATTAGGGTATCTGTAGACAATTGAGAAGCAGAGACCTCTCTCGACCGACAAATCTTGCACTCTATAGCAAGCTCATTCTTCTCGCCTTCGCTTGGAAGCATGGACATTGACGCGAAAAAACAATAGCGGCCCTTGGTGTGTTCGAGATGGAAGATGCTTCGCAACAGATAACAACCAGCTGTATGAGCTGTTTGAAGACATGAACGTAGCACAGGGAATTAACATGGCCATATCTGCCGTATGGAAGCTTCGCCGAAAAAGGTGTTCGATGCGGTAGTTTGAGGTCGATGACGAAGAGGGAGACCGTATCTCCGGTAGAAGAACCCAGTTAAAGACGTCCCAACATCACTTGATGTGACCAACTGCAGAAGGTACGTGCAAAGCAGAGGCGCCTGGAGAGAACTTTTGCGGCAGGCCGTAACCCGGTAACGGGTTGTTATGGCCAGTTAAGTTAAGTAGGGTTACGTTGGTTTGGCGATGTCTGTCGTATGGAAACAGTAGTTGAAGGTCGATGCAATAGTTGGAGGTCGACGACAAAGAGAGAGACCGTATCTCCGGTGGAAGGACCCAGTTGAAGACGCCACAACATCAGTCGGTGTGACCAACTGGAGAAGGTACACGCAAAGCAGGCTCTTCTCCTACAAAGTATCGGAAAAAATAGCATACAACAAGGGTTGCAACCTTCTTGACCGTCTCTCTCTCTCTTGACCGGCTCTCATCAGAACTGTCCCATAATTGTTTTTTGATCATAACGAAAATCCAGATACTTCTTGCATACTGCAAACAAGGATTCAAATAAAAACCTCTTGTAAGACCTTAAAAAAATCTGTAGACCATTACAATTGAATCAAATTATGTTGTAATTAGTCAGCGTTCATGTACCCACACATAACCTCACATTTATGTAGACACATGCAATTTGTTCATTAATGAAGGTACTGCAATTAGATGAATCCTGGAAAAAATTAAATTTAATTAAAAGGGGACTTGAAATGCGGTGAGAATGGCACTGGGCTGGGTCCTTGGTTGGCGGTAATTAGAGTGTTTTTTTTGTTTTAATTTAACCTCATTAAAATGTTGGCGAAAAAATGACTCCACTAATTATGGGCACACAAACACACACGCAAATTATAATGCAAAGCCACATATTGCCGCATATGGAATATTTATGAATTCAAAAGAAGGCACAAAACCACACACAAACACACACACACAGACACACAGATTGAAAAAAAATTGAGCGAGTGCGTGCGCACTGGGGACGAGCGACGCCTTAATCAAGTTTTAAATTACAAGCCGCGCAAATAAAAACGTAAATATTCATAAAGCCAGAACGAGGGCTGCTTCCCCGCTCCGTTCGGTCGCGTCTTGACTAATGCGAATCTAAATATTGGCCAGCAACTTCCGGCGACAATGGCTGATCCATTAGCCGCGTCACCCCACGCTCGGCGCCCACCCACCGTCGGCTGCGACGCTGCGACTGGTGTGACAGGGGCCAGAGGGCCAAAGTTGGGCGCAATTTTCCACACCGGATGTGCGTGCGTCGGCCAAGTGTTGCCGAACATGGTCGGCGCCCTGCCACCCCGAATGCAGCTCGCGCGCGCTGTCGTGTCGCTAAATGAGCGTAAGTGCACAACGACAACAACAACAACCACAGTGAAACTCCTTTATTTATTTTGGTTGTATTCGTATTGGCGTTTTTTGTTTCTTTTCTTGGCTCGGCTGAGTGGATGAATTGTGAAAAGCAGCGGTTAGTGTGAGTGGATGAATGGATGGATGCGGCTTTCACAAAGGGGGTGCAACACTTGCCAAAACAACAACAATAACAACAAGAACCACTGATGAGAATTAGAAAAAAATTGAAATTGATAGAATTATACATTCATAACTGCGAACGGATGAAGCACACAGTCACAGTCACAGTGGGGACGCAACAGAAGTCGGCGGAGGGCAGAGAAGGAGTGCCAAGTAGCACATTGCAAGATTTTCGAGATTTGTTGTTGCTTGTTTTTTTTATTTAACAAATATTTTTTTTGTTTTTGTTTTCTCGTAGTCACCCCTAATCCTTTAATCAATTGCCACAGTTTGTGTTTGTTGTTGGTTTTGTCACACAAAAAAATCTCAATTCAGCCAGTCGACGTTTTGTGTTGTTGTTGTTGTTGGCTTTAAAGTGCCACGCAGACTTGATGTCCTTGTTGCTTACAGCCGTCGCCGAATCCGCAGGGAATCCAACGCACAATTTCAGGCGCATCGAAAAAGGGGGTTGTCCCCCTTCGTAAAATCCTTGTAATGAGTTGCAATTTTACGATATCAAAAGCATAAACTCGTTTGCAGGCAAATATTTTATTCATATTAAAAAAAACAACAACTGAAACTGAGCTGAAAGCAGCCCAACTCGTTTGGTCACTGACCAACAGTGACCACCAACAACAACAACCAATTTTTTAAAAATAAAAAATTATAAACGCACAAATGCGGCGCGTCGTGTTCTCATGGGGGTTGTGCATTGCATTCGACAGAAAGGGGTTCGTTCTCCACTTTGTGATGTTAATTCCAGTTGCAACGCTGCGTGCCAAACCGGCCGACGCGTGTTTGGCAATTTAAGGCTTACGCGAGCAACACGGCACGACGTGCGTCTCGATAACATCTGCGGTGATTCCAGCTTGTTTCGGCACTGCCGCGCCAGTTGTTGCCGTTGAATTTCCATCATAAATGGCGAATTTGTCAGCGCAATTTTTTGGCCTGCACGAATTATTGGCAGTTGTTATCACTTGATCGAAATGTGAGGTTATGTTTGAGCGAGGTTATTGAAATGTCATTTAACTTTAGTCAACTTGTGACGTGCGAGTCGTTACGATTGTTGTCATTGCTTTATTATGGCTTTCGAGGATGTTCACATGACAAGTTTCCTCGTTCACTGAAGGACATGAAAGGAGGGTTTCTCTGTGACTGACATTATCAGATCCTTAAGGATCTTACTTATAAAAGACCTACAAAAGGTCCGATTCCTTAGTGATCCTGTGGTACTAAAATGGATGCAGTTTGTTCCAAGTGTGCTCTCGTTCAAAGATGATACTTCTACTTAGATTAGGTTAGGTTGGGTATGGAGAGTGTGCGGCACGAACTTCCATTCGGAGACCCTATTGGGTCCATTGGGAAACCCTTCGTTTTGATGGATACACTTTCACCTATCTATCTGTCTATTAAGTTCCAGCGGCTTTAGGTTAGGTTGGGTGAATGCTGCTGTATGAGACACACTTATAAGGTCAGTTGTAATACCACACTTTCCCGTTTGAAATGTGTATCAACATGTTCGGTTCCCCATGAACACAGCAACCTTTGAACTACTAAAATTTGGGAACACTTTGGTAAAAGGACATTCAAGGACACACGCTGGCTTGACCATATCTCTCGTATGGATGATGAAGCTTCGACGAAAAAGCTGTTCGATGCGGTGGTTGGAGGTCAACGACGAGGAGGGAGACCGTGTCTCCGGTGGAATGATCAAGTTAAGGATGCCCTATCATCTCTTGGTGTCAAATCAAATGCGGTGGAGAGAACTTTTGCGGCAGGCCGTACTCTACTCTACTCTACTCTACTCTACTCTACTCTACTCTACTCTACTCTACTCTACTCTACTCTACTCTACTCTACTCTACTCTACTCTACTCTACTCTACTCTACTCTACTCTACTCTACTCTACTCTACTCTACTCTACTCTACTCTACTCTACTCTACTCTACTCTACTCTACTCTACTCTACTCTACTCTACTCTACTCTACTCTACTCTACTCTACTCTACTCTACTCTACTCTACTCTGCTCTACTCTACTCTGCTCTACTCTACTCTACTCTACTCTACTCTACTCTACTCTACTCTACTCTCCATACGGGCGACGAAGCTTTAGCAGAAAGAAGCTCGATGCGGTAATTCAGGGTCCGCGATTTAGAAGGAGTTCCTATCTAAGTACGTAATCTATAAAGATTATTTAGAGGCAGCGCTAATATTGCTTTTTGTGAATGAAGCAAGCGCCTGGAGAGAGGTTTTGAACAGGTCACGGTTGATTGTTTGGGGTGGCGATGTCCCGAACCACTGTCTGGGTAGTAGTAAAGACAGCTTAGGTCGACGAAGCTTTAGAAAAAAGAAACTCGATGCGATAATTATAGGTTCGCGTTTCAGAGGAAGTTCCTATCTACGTTGGAAAGATTACTTAGAGGCAGCGCTTATATCGCTTTTTTGTGACTGAAGCAAGTGTTTGGAGAGAGGTTTTGAAGAGGTCATGGTTGGTTGGTTAGGGTGTCAATGTCTCGAACTACCGTCTGGGTAGTAGCAAAGACAGCTTAGGTCGACGAAGCTTTAGCAAAAAGGAGCTCGATGCGGTAATTGAGGGTCCGCGATTTAGAAGGAGTACCTATCTACGTTGGAAAGTTTACTTGAAAGAGGTTTTGAAGAGGTCATGGTTGGTTGGTTAGGGTGTTGATGTCCCGAACCATTGTCTGGGTAGTAGCAAAGACAGCTTAAGTATGCAGGTATCAGTTATTTACCCAAGTAAATAAAACTCCGGCTGTTTCGAAGCCAGTTCGAGGCTTTGATGAATGCCAGCCGCTGGATGTTTTTTCCGCCAGATCTATCCTTGATATCCTCTAAGTGTGCAGACCATAATCCCATAACTGGTTGTGGTTATAAGTAAAAAAGAAGCCTTATTAGGTGCAGTAACAATTTTACTTCTAGATACTTTTCAACTTTCCAATCTTTACTGTCTTTGAAGTTAAACTCTCTGCGTTCCTTCGATGCTCGGCACGTTTTCAAAGTTTTCTTAATTAAATTACAAAACTCTACGAAATTGAGCGGCCAAATATTTTGCTAGCAATAAACCTCAAACTATTTGTGCTCGTACATACGAAAGTGCGTGTAGTATGTGACTATATATATGAGAATTTATATATATATATATGTATATATTTGTCTGTATGTAGCTTCTATCGCGTCGGTAAACAAAAATTTGTTTGGCCGCGAGCCCGGGCGCCTCGAGAGGCCGAGCGACCGAGTGCGCCGACGACCGGCACGAAAGCTTAAAAATACTTTCGCGTGCATTCGGCACTGGGGGGTCTGCATGCTTGGAGCTGTTCGTTGGCATACGAGCGTGTTGCCGACAGCTTTCGGCGCGCGCACAAACTTCGGCCGGCAGCGAAACGTTTGACTAAAGTTTGGGTAAAACTGCCCGCTGGCCGGTCGGTTGGAATGGGCGACCCCATTGTGCTGGGCTTTAATTCGTTTCATTTGGCATGCAATCGGGTCGCTCCATCGGTATGGGCCGCGCAGGGGAGAGTACGCAGCGAACGGCTGCAGGCCAACATGAATGAGGTCGACCGCCTGGCCGGTGTGTATCCTGCGTTTGCCTCTTCCGACCATTTCCGCATATGTGCAGCACTGTGTGTGTGTGCGTGCGTGTGTGTGTGTGTGGTTGAGTGCAAAATGTCAAGTTCAGTTCAATAACATTAAAGAGAGCGCAATGAATAGCGGCGCATGAGAGCGCACGTAGCGGCGAATGGGCGGACGACGGCGGCAACGCGGACGGCGGGCGGTCGTTGAATGCATAATTTTATGAGGTAACAGTGCCAACAACATTGAATACATTGCTGCGGTGGGTTGGCGCGAGCAGGGGGAAGGGAAATACGAGTAAGTATTCATTATGTTGTCGATTGTTGAAAGCAAAAACAACAAAAAAATAAATAAATAGTATAGAATACAACCGACAACGTGCTGCACGAACAACTGAACGAGTGAAACAGTGCTGCATGCATGTGTGTATGTATTGGTGTGCTTGTTTGTGTATGTGTGTGCGTTTGTGGAAATGTGAATTGGTATGTTAAGATTCGTATCAGTCGGGCATAATGAGTTATGAAGTACTTCGGGCGCGGATTCTATGACATTTCGGGCATTTCGTGAATCGTATTTTTGGCAATGCGAATTGCTGCCTGGGGGCCCACAGCGAGCAGCAGTTGGGGTGCGGGCCGGGACAACAGAGCGCCGGAGTTTAGCGGTGGCAGACACAGCTGTCATATGGGCCATTATTGGTTATTTGTTGCTGTAGCGCGAAACTTTGACCCGTGTGAACGAAAAGCGACGCCGAGAGAGGTCGGAAAGAGGGGAGAAACACAGGTACATATGTCAAAGAGGTTTTCCACAGGCTGGTATAGGGGTTTCCGCCCAAGGGAGGAGAAATTACTTCATTAAACGATTTTATTTAACACCTTCTGAAGCAAACTCTTTATTGACTCTAACTACCTTTAAAGGCCAAATTGAATAAATAAATTAAAAATATTGTTGAAAACATTGTTACTTATATTTTGTAACATAATATAAAAATACCAAAATATAAAAAAGAAATTAATAATATAAAAAATTAAAATGAAATAAATAAAATAATTGAAATAAAAATAAAAAAAATTTCATACAAAAAAAATTAAATATTCAGAATTAAGAGTAAAAATAATTTTATACCAAAAAATTAAAATACAAAAAGTTAATAATAAAACGAAATTAATATTAAAAAACTTAAAGTTAAAAAAATACTAATCAAAATAACTTCTTAAAAACAAAAGAAGGAATAAACAAATTTGTATAAAAATAAATATAAATAGTTATTATAATTTCATATTTAAAACAATCAAAAATTAAAAAAAATTCAATTCAAAAAAAGTATTAAAGTAAATATAAACTTTACCGTTTCTTTCTTTCCACCCACCTTCTCTTTTTCTTTTTCCCCATTCCCATCTCCTCTATTAGCTTTTTTCCTGAGCCTTAAGTACAATGGGCTATAAAGCCTGAGTGTTTGAGGTAATGACCTCCCTAAGGTTATTTCCTCGGCTCCCTTTCACATCCATCCATCCAAATATAAAAGTTATGTAAAAAAAACAAATTTAACAAAATAATTAATGACAAAAATAATTTCATACTTAAGACAAACTTAAGCATTAAGAGTAAAAAATAATTTCAAAGCAAAAAAACATTTTAAATATAAATAATTAATATATAAAATAATTTCATATTAAAAAATAAAAATAATTAATAGCTAAAATAATTAAAACGGAACTAAACTAATTTAAAAGATCTAAAATACAAAACATTATTAATTTTTAAAAAATTAATTATTAAAAAATTACATAAAAAAATTAAAATACAAACAAATAAAATAATTTCATTAAAACAAACACGAATAATTGAAAAAATATAATAAAAATAATAAATATAAAATATATAAAAAACTAAAATACAAAAACATAATAACACAAATAATTTCATACAAAAAAATCAATTTAATAATGTCAATAATTTTATAATAAAAAAATAAAATACAAAAAAATTAATAATAAAAAGAATTCTATATAAATAAACTTAAGATTACAACACACAACACAATTTTATGTATAAAGAATAAAAAAAATTTTATTTACAAAAAATTAAATACCAAAACTAAATAACAAAAATAATTTCATACTAAAAAGAGAAATAGTTAATAACAAAGAGAAATCAATATTAACAAAATTAAGATACAAATTGTTATTAAAAATTAACACAATCCTATATTTAAAAAATAAAAAAATAGTGATCAAAACAATTTCATTTACACAAAAATTAAATAATACATTACAAACATAATTTCATACTAAAAAAAGAAACAGAGAAAGAGAAAAAAGAGAAAATACAAATAATTAAAATAATTTCATTAAAAATTGAAAATAATTTCATATAAAAAACCCAAATACCAAAACTTAATACAAATAAATTCATATTAAAAAAAATTAAATTATAAGTACTTTATAATAACAAAAATTTTTTATTAAAACTATCTATGTATAAATAAGTTTAAATAATTTTATAATAAAAACCACTAAATTACAAATAATTAATAATAAAAAGAATTTAAAATTAACAAAATTAAAACAGAAATAATTATTAAAAGGCAACACAATTTTATATTTAATATTAATTCATTAATTAATTATGAAATTTTATATTAAATCAAAAATTAGTAATGAAAATAATTTCATTTACAAAAACATTAAACACCAACAATAAATAATACAAATAATTTCATTTTAAAAAGAGAAACTGCAATACAAACAATTAATTATCACTTTTTCAACCAAGTAAATAAAAATAGATAAACAAGTAAAAAAACATTTTTTATATTCCACGTCTATTTCCTATTGTAAAATATCCTATGTACTTCCTTTATTTACTTCAAGTCTCTTCCATTTACCGCTCAATATGCATTTTCCAGCCAGAAAAAAACATTCAAATAAAAGAAAATGTAGATGGGAAACTGAGGAATGGGAAGTACAGCAAAAGGAAGAAAGAAGCAAATGTTTCGCCCAGTTGAAGGTGAGAAAACCCAGTATTTCGTTTGGTATATAGGAAGTGAAAATCGAAATTTCCTCGAACCAACACAACAAAACACAACTTCGCTCTCCAACATTGTCGATGTGCAGCGTTTGCAGACGCTCCGGAGTGGGTTTTCGCTGCGATGCGAGTTCAGTGCGCAGGTGCAGCAAATCGACATACGAAAAGGACGATTTTGGACAGCGAAAACTGGGATTTTTGTTGGGTATTTGGGATTTTTTTCTTCTCCTTCTCTATGTTTCGTTTTGCTGTTTGTTGTATTTTATAAGCAAAGCGCGATAGAAAACAGAGACCACACACACACACACATACATTCGCACTCTGAAACACTCACGGCAGGGTGTGTTCAGGTTCAGAAAAAAATATTGAAAAAATGCCAGAAATTCTATACCACTCGGCGTTCGTTCTAATGCCACTTTAACTGCCAGCGGCAGTTGCATGCCTACATATGAATACATAGACTCTCAAATATATATATAAATGTATATATGTGTAGTTGGAGCTGTTTGCATGGCATGTAGGCAGCTACAAGCTGCGATAAGTGTCGTGCAAATAAAAGTTCTCACGCTTAGCATTTTCACTTGAACCGAAAACAACCAAAAAAACAAGTATACGAAATTGCATACCACATATGTACTTGAATAGCAACAACTACAAAGTAATAAAACGCACTAACAAAATAGTTTGTCAAATTGGTTTTTTTCTGTTGGCTTTAATTGGCTTTGCGCGCGCATTTATGGCAGATTTGAAAGATTTCAGTTGGTTGGCATTTCGGGTTTAGAAACCATTTACAGGAATTTAAATCACATCATATCATATCATATCATATCATATCATATCATATCATATCATATCATATCATATCATATCATATCATATCATATCATATCATATCATATCTTATCATATCATATCATATCATATCATATCATATCATATCATATCATATCATATCATATCATATCATATCATATCATATCATATCATATCATATCATATCATATCATATCATATCATATCATATCATATCATATCATATCATATCATATCATATCATATCATATCATATCATATCATATCATATCATATCATATCATATCATATCATATCATATCATATCATATCATATCATATCATATCATATCATATCATATCATATCATATCATATCATATCTTATCATACCATATCATATCATATCATATCTTATCATATCATATCATATCTTATCATACCATATCATATCATATCATATCATATCATATCATATCATATCATATCATATCATATCATATCATATCATATCATATCATATCATATCATATCATATCATATCATATCATATCATATCATATCATATCATATCATATCATATCATATCATATCATATCATATCATATCATATCATATCATATCATATCATATCATATCATATCATATCATATCATATCATATCATATCATATCATATCATATCATATCATATCATATCATATCATTTTATATCATATCATATCATTTTATATCATATTATATCATTTTATATCATATCATATCATATCATATCATATCATATCATTTTATATCATATCATATCATTTTATATCATATCATATCATTTTATATCATATCATATCATATCATATCATATCATATCATATCATATCATATCATATCATATCATATCATATCATATCATATCATATCATATCATATCATATCATATCATATCATATCATATCATATCATATCATATCATATCATATCATATCATATCATATCATATCATATCATATCATATCATATCATATCATATCATATCATATCATATCATATCATATCATATCATATCATATCATATCATATCATATCATATCATATCATATCATATCATATCATATCATATCATATCATATCATATCATATCATATCATATCATATATCATATCATATCATATCATATCATATCATATCATATCATATCATATCATATCATATCATATCATATCATATCATATCATATCATATCATATCATATCATATCATATCATATTATATCATATCATATCATATCATATCATATCATATCATATCATATCATATCATATCATATCATATCATATCATATCATATCATATCATATCATATCATCATATCAAAGCTGGAGAGATCAACTTCAAAGCAGGTTACATTTCTGCTCGCTAGCTTTTCTGGATTCTTCTTAGATATCATTGACCTTGAGCCCATTAATGGATAGCTGGACTTTTTCCATAGGATAAGTCATATTTTAGGATGCTAGGCCTTCTAGTTTAGGAGCTTCTAACCATTGAAAGATTGTCAAAAAGTTAAATTTTCTTGAAGTCTTTCGAACTTCTGGTTAGCTGGAGAGTTGTTGTATTGCACTTCGAGGTAAGCTATATTTCAGGTTATCAAACCTTCTAACTGAAGAACTAAAGGCAGTTGAAAGGTTCAAATTGAAAGGTTCAAAAGGTTCCAAAGGTTCTGGTTGGAATATAGGAAACTTTGATCATCTTGGGAACCTGCAGACTAGAATTTGCAGTTCCAATTCAGTGCGGAAATCAGCTGAGCAGCTCTTTGAAACCGATGTATGGTTCAAAGAGCAAAATGCATCCTTCCATCGTGCCAACTAGCAAAAAATTGTTAGGTACCCTTTATGTCTTCGTTTGCTGACATTTGATATGATTTGGGCATACGATTTTGTTGTAATTGAATTGAAAATACAAAGAATACAAAATCAGAAACCTGCAGGCACCATTTGTAAACAGTTGAACAAGGCAGACGTGGAAAATTTCGAGAAGAACAGGTGCGGCAAGGAAAGTTGATGAAGAAACAGCTGTCAGCACAAAAACTAACAAAAACAAAAATAAAAGAAAAATATGAAAAATAAAGAAAAATTCAAAAACCGGATTTTACTGTCAGAAGGCAGAAGTACAGAAGCAATTGAAATTAAACGAAAGGGGGGAAGGATAGTTAACTGACACATTTATGCACCTCGCTGCGAGTAGGAAATTAAAAACACACAGAAGCTGATAGGCGTAGCGATAAAAAGGGAAACACCTGAGCCCGCACAACGTACAACTCGACAGAGGAACAACAACAACAAAAACGAGTCTAGAGAATGGCACACAGAGGGGGGAAATGATGATCGTGCAATGCAGCAACCCTCGTTTTGTGTGGAATAAAATTTGGAGAATTTCAATTCTTTGCGTTCTTTGCCCCACACGCGGCTTCGGGGACATTTTATTGAGCCATTGAGCATCAGAGAAACAGCAACAATAATGATCGGAGTTGATCGGCGCACAGCTGCTGCGACGAACGAATTTCGGTTATTTTTTTTTCATATATTGAACGATATTGAAAAGCGGATTGTTAGAGCTGAGCGCACCAAAATGTACACTTTTTTCGTATTTTTTTTCAAGACTCTTAACAATTTTGGAGTGTTTTGTTTGAAACCCTAGTAGTGCTTTTTGTTGTTGCAAGCGGCACAAATCTTATTTTCTCAAAGTACCGGAGATGATTTTTTTTCGAGTAAATTTCATTCCCAAAAAGATTTAATCTCTTCTCTTTTTTAGTTTTGTATTTTCAGCTTTGATTGGTAGTGTTTTGAAATGTTGTTGTTGTTGTTGTCTTAGTACTTTGTAAACATGCCTCGGGTTGTGGCTTCAATTTGCCAGTGCAACTGCAGTCTTCGTACTTCAGCTGGTTTGTACTTTGACGTTCTAATGTTGGCTGTGTCTGTGTTGTTGTTAGAGATTGGCTCAGGTTGCTACCTGCTGTTACCAATTCTTTAGAATAATAAAAATTTCAACAGCTGTTTTTTCGGTCTTTGCTTTGTTTACTAATTTTCTTGCTTTACTGTTTCTGCTTTGGGCACATTTCACGTTGTGTTTCCGTCATCTGTGATCTCTTGCAACGTGTTTTTATTGGCCATAAGCCATGACGTAGGCGCATTTCGTAGCTTCTTAGAGGAACATATAATTAACTGATCCATACAATGAAAATTGAAAATCTTAAAATCTCCCTCGAGGGAAATTTTGTGACAAAGAGAAGACCGGAAGAATGTCTGAGCTTATTAGGTCTACGATCTCCAAACTGTTCTCGAAGACTTAAGCGCGATTTCGATACAACGAAAAGCAGAAGAAGGTCTGAGCTTATTAAGTTTACGATCTCCAAATTGTTCTCGAGGACCTTAGTGCGAGTTTGTTGCAAAGAGAAGAAGAAGAATGTCTGAGTTCATTACGTCTGCGATCTCCAAATTGTTCTCGAGGACTTTAGTGCGAGTTTGTTGCAAAGAGAAGAAGAAGAATGTCTGAGCTTATTAGGACTACGAACTCCGAATTGTTCTCGAAGACCTTAGACGAAAAGGAAGAGTGTCTGAGCTCTTTAGATCTGCGATCTCCAAACTGTGCTCGAAGACTTTAGCGGAATTTTAATGCAACGAGAAGACGAGAAGGAGAGAAGAAGAATGTCTGAGTTCATTACGTATACAATCTCCAAATTGTTCTCGAGGACTTTAGTGCAATTTTTTTGCTACGAGAAGACAAGAAGAAGAAGGTCTGAGTTCATTAGGTCTGCGATCTCCAAATCGTTCTCGAGGACCTTAGTGCGAGTTATAGTAGATGCAAAGTGAAGAAGAAGAGTGTCTGAGTTCATTACGTCCACGATCTCCAAATAGTTTTCGGGGACTTTAGTGCAATTTTGTTGCTACGAGAACACGAGAAGAAGACGGTCTGAGCTCATTACGTCTGCGATCTCCAAATTGTTCTCAAGGGCCTTAGTGCGTATTAGATGCAAAGTGAAGAAGAAGAATGTCTGAGTTCATTACGTCTGCGATCTCCGAATTGTTCTCGAAGACTTTAGTGCAATTTTGTTGCTACGAGTAGACGTATTTGGGCCAATAGTTGGACAATAGAACTCAAAAGAAAGCAGAGTTCACAAGGTGGTCACAATTTCCACGTAGAGTCGCAAATGATGTCTAATGGACCATGCCTGAAGTCAGTAAAAGACAAAGGACGAACCATGATTTCTATGAAAATGTCAATGAAATAAATTTTCCTTTCAATATTTTTGTACCGAAATCGTTATTAAGTAGTAAAATTATTCATCTAATTATTCATCTGTATAACCTTTCAAATCACGAAAAATTCCCTTCAGTCGCTAATGGGTTAAGCATGCCGTAATGGGCTTTTATGAGCAGCTAAGCCAGTCAAGCAAACATTTTCTTTGGCGCTGATTGAGAAAATCCTTGCACTTGTCACCTCGCTGCCCGTTTCGTTGTCCTGCGAAGTGAAACGCCTTTGAAATGTTTTCTGGCGCCATTTTTATAGCCGCTTGGAATGTGAATGACAGCCGGAAATAGTAACGTTAATGTGTGCAATTTGTCAAAGTGCCCGAAACAGGCAGCTCCCCCACTTTCACGCCTTGCGAGCGACTGTCAAAAATTTGCATAATCTTTCATCGTCGCTGTTGGCCACTGAGGACAGCATTTTGACGACAGTGGCGACAGACATGTGATGAACTACACCGACAGCAACCAAATTCAGTGCACATTGAGACAGTCGGAAAGTTGGAATGCGGCCGAAGTGTATTCGGATTGCAACTCGACTGCTGGGCTGGTTGGATTGGTGGGAAGGGGGTTAAGTATCACTAGGAGGGAGTCAGATTGTTAGTCACGTGGTGTGGGCAGCGCATAAAGTGACGACTTGAAAGGGACATGAAGTCAGGAAGTATGAGGAAGAAGGGGACCCAGAATTATTGGTAAGTTGAAGAAGTAGAATAAAGTAAGGAGAAACAAGTAATTAAAGTAGGGACTTGAAAAGGATGGGAGGGAGGAAGAAAAGAGGATAAGGAGTAGCAACATTATAGGAAGAAAATATTGAAGATGTGTAGCGAGCAGGAAGTAGGGAAGGTTAAAGACCGAGAAGAGATAACAAAAAGAAAATAGATGCAAAGAAAAAAGATAATCGAGAGGGAAGAGGAAAGTATGACAGAAGATCAAGTAGGGACCTGAACGGGTCGTGAAGTCAAGAAGTGTGAGGAAGAAAGGGACCCAGAATTATAAGTTGAAGAAGTACAGTGAAGAAAGGAGGAATAAGTAATTAAAGTAGGGACTCGAAAAGGACGGCAGGGAGGAAAGAGAAGAGGATAAGGAAAAGCAACATCATTGGAAGAAAATGTTACACACCTTCAACATTATGTTGCCTTTCTTTATACTTTTCTCTTTCCTCGCTGCCGTCCTTTTCGAGTCCCTACTTTAATTACTTACGAGACGGACGTACTAAAGGTTAAAGACGGAGAAGAGATGACAAGGAAACATATAGACGCAAAGAAAAAAGATAATCAAGAGGGAAGAGCAAAGGATGAGAAAAGATCAAGCAGGGACTTGAAAGGGACATGCGATTGAGAATAGAAGAAAATAAGAAGAAGCAACATTTTGGGAAGAAAATGTTGAAGATGCGTAGTGAATAAAAGTAGGCAAGATTAAAGACTGAGGTGATATGACAAAGAGGAAAATAGATGGAAAGGAGAAAAAGAATCAAGAGAGAAAGATGAAAGAAAATGTCAAGAGCAAAAAAAGGGAGAAAGAAAGAAATAGAGAAAGGAAGTCAAAATAGGAAAGTGGGAAAGAGGATATAGAAGTTGTAGAAGAAAGCATGTAGAAGAAGTAGAAAGTAGAAAGTTACGATATGAGAAAAAAAGGGATATAAAATTAATAACAAACTTGTACAAAATGAGCCAGAAAGTTCTTCAAAGATTTTGAAAGCACGTGTATGGAGAAGAAAAAAGACATGTAAGATAAGTATGGAGAAGAAAAAAGACAAGTAAGATAAGTAAAAGTGATGAAAGAATGGAAGTGAAGTTGGAAAAGAAAATGTCGTGGGAAAAGCAGAAAAAGAAGCAGCAAACTACTGAATAAAAGCAACTGATGACACCAACAGTGGAGAAGTATGGAAGATAAGTGGCTTCAAAGGGAAAGAGAAGAAAATAGGTGGCTTTAAAGGAAAAGAGAAGAAAAGAGAAAGAAAATAGATGGCTTCAAGGGAAACGAGAAGAACAGAAGAAGAAACGAAAAGGCTTCAAGGATAATGAAGAAAATAAGGACTTAAAAAAGAAAGTGAAGAAAAAGTAATTAAAAGTATAAATATATAAATAAAAAACTAAAATAAAAATAAAATAAAAAAATAAACTAACAAAATAAAAAAAATATATAGGTATATAAAAATAAAAAGAAGTAAAAAGTAGTAAAAGTAGCCACAAAGAAAGCAGAAATTCCCTCTTCAAGAACTATAAAGTTGCCTTTAAATTGAATATTTCCCTCTTTCGAAACATTTTGAAACCACCACCCAACTTGTGCTGCTTCGGCGTTGTTCATCGACATTTAAAGCGCACAACTGTCAACTTAATTGCAACATGTTAATTAAATGTGAACCGAAAAAGGGGGCGTGTTCAAGCAAATCAAATGCTTGCATTGTGCTTGTGTGTATGTGTGCGCGTGTTTGTATGTGTGTGTTTACGTGTGTGGGATGTGACATATTGACAACACATTGGGACGGCTAGTGTGGCGCGAACAACAACAACAACTGTAGCAATAACATGTCGACTGTCAAACGAAAAGAGCGAAAGCATGTTAAATGCGACAGTCAAAGTTGACACAAGGCGAAAGCACTTTGCGCATTCGACCGCCAACACTGTTTGAATGCAGACGAATATATAAATACATGTCTGCATATTTATGTATATTTGTACATAGGTATACATATATATAATGTCTATGTATAGCGTAGTTGTGCGCTTTGTGCATAAACGGTATTTGTTCTTGGCGGCAGTTGTCGCGTGTCGCTGTGTCAGTTTGTATTGCTTGACTCAGAGATACAACTTTTTTTGAAGCATTATATCAACAACAAAAACAACAACAACAAACAGCAGCTGTAACAAAGTGCAACAATTACAACCAAAATTGGCTTAAATTACAAATTAACGTGAAAAGTTGAAAGCAAAGTTGAAAATTGTTGAAGCGCATCGGTTACAATAACAACAACAAAAACAACAATTAATAAGAGCAAAGCCGCCACCAACATAAACTGTCAGACAAGTACAGCAACAACAAATAGATAAATTGAAAAAAAAAGAAGAAGCGCGCGCGTTGTCAGGGAATTTTTAATGAAGTTTGACACTTGCGGTTGAGGTGAATTGGCGCGTGGGCGGTTGGAATGCGGGGAAGGGGAGGAAGCGCGGAGAGGGGTATTGTGTGTTGAAGTTGAAATGGGGGGTTGTAAATGTGGGCATTAGAGTTCACTAAGGTCGCTTAAAGTGTGTGAAAAAATTGAAAAATTTGGAGGGAAAGATAGATAGATAGATAGATAGATAGATAGATAGATAGATAGATAGATAGATAGATAGATAGATAGATAGATAGATAGATAGATAGATAGATAGATAGATAGATAGATAGATAGATAGATAGATAGATAGATAGATAGATAGATAGATAGATAGATAGATAGATAGATAGATAGATAGATAGATAGATAGATAGATAGATAGATAGATAGATAGATAGATAGATAGATAGATAGATAGATAGATAGATAGATAGATAGATAGATAGATAGATAGATAGATAGATAGATAGATAGATAGATAGATAGATAGATAGATAGATAGATAGATAGATAGATAGATAGATAGATAGATAGATAGATAGATAGATAGATAGATAGATAGATAGATAGATAGATAGATAGATAGATAGATAGATAGATAGATAGATAGATAGATAGATAGATAGATAGATAGATAGATAGATAGATAGATAGATAGATAGATAGATAGATAGATAGATAGATAGATAGATAGATAGATAGATAGATAGATAGATAGATAGATAGATAGATAGATAGATAGATAGATAGATAGATAGATAGATAGATAGATAGATAGATAGATAGATAGATAGATAGATAGATAGATAGATAGATAGATAGATAGATAGATAGATAGATAGATAAATAGATAGATAGATAGATAGATAGATAGATAGATAGATAGATAGATAGATAGATAGATAGATAGATAGATAGATAGATAGATAGATAGATAGATAGATAGATAGATAGATAGATAGATAGATAAATAGTTTGAGAACCTATTCCACGAACTCACTTCCCACTCTAATTTTTCATTTGAATGACTTGCCTTCTTCATTTCGTCTGCTGATTCCGGCAGGAAAATAAAATAAAACAAATGCGCTTCGAAATCGAACGCCTCCTGCTGCTTTCACCGGTGTCTAATAGTTGTCTTTGCCCGCTTTGGTTGTTGTTTTTGTTGTCAATACGAAAGCACTGGGGACTGCAACCGAGATTGCTTTCTGACTTTGCGCTCCTGCTGCCGATAAGGTTTGGTTTCCTCTCTCCCGGACAGACGCAATGCCAAACTTAAAACTTAAAGACCTGCGAGGCGACGCAGCGCGTTGCAGACGCCACACAGTCAGACCGTGGCACAGACAGCCCATTCTTCTTCTGACATTACTTGCAACCCTTCCACGCGCTGCTTTACATCTCTAATCAGCGGCAGCGGCGGCTACATCCTTGTTGTTGCTATTTTTGCAATCAAATAAAAATCAATGGCTTGTAAAATTCGCAGCAGACACCAGAAGTGTCACCGAAAAGTACCAACAACAGCTAAAGACTTCGAAAGGCACGAAGGAGCGGACTGGAATTTTAACACTTGAAAGTGAACGAGTTTGGCGAGTTGGGGAATAAAAGTCTGGAAAATTTAAAAATCATCAAATTATGCTGAGACTTCATATTTTCTTTTTCTAGTTCCAACTCAATTCGCTTTATAAGCACAAACACACACACACACAGAAAGAAAGCAAGTTGCTTTGATGTTGCAGCAAAATGTGGCAACTGGTGAAGGGAACGCATGTCAAAAACAGCTGACAGTTAGCAGTCAAACGTCAAATGGCAGCCAAAGGTTGAGCGAATTTCTAGAAAAAAAGCAGTTTCGAATTTCCTTTAGAAAGGACAACTACCCCCTGAGAAATTGAAAACACAGCAAAAAACAAAACAACACGGAAAATTGACGGTTATTGTGACTTGACAGTCGCTGCGATTGCCGCATTGCCACTTCCGGTAGCGCGCCGCGTCTTACGCCAACCCATAATTACGCCAACAATTGTTGCATTGTTGTTGCGTCAGTGCGTTGTGCAGCCCCAATAACAACAACAACAACAACTACAACAATAACAATAAAATTATTTCGCTTACTCGGTCCAATTTATTTGCGGCCTTAAGCACCGCACAACCGCAACAAAGTCGACCCACCCTCGTTCCGCCGAAGATGGAACTATTTCCACATTTTCCCCGTCCCCCCAAACGGGTTTCCTCGATTCCTTTTTCGAATCGAAGTATTTTTTTCGGTTGCCTTGTGGGAAACAGTGCCACAAGTTGCAGTTAACCGCGAAAATTATTGCCTTGCGTGGCATTTATGAGAAAGGGTTGCACAAGTCCTTTGCCATGTGGCCGGGAAAGGGTTAAATGCCTCTCGGCCGCGTGCCACTCACATCCTCTAATCGTTGCCACAGTAGCCACGTTCGATTCTGGCACATCCACCCACCCACCCATCCGGCGATAGACCACGTTCGCCCTTAAGGGTGTTAATCGTCGGTCGGTCGAAGTTGTGTAAGCGCCTTTTAAGGCCGACTCCACCCATTGCAATCTTGTTGCTTTCGAAAGGGTTTTACAAGATTTCGGTTTATTGTTCTCACCTTGTTGTTGTTGTTTTTCAGACATATATTTCCGTCTTTCACAGGCAATTGACTTTTCGGTATTGACATATTGCACTTAAGACAATTAAATCTCAAGGCGATTCGGGTTTCTCATACGGAAAAATTGGCGACTGCGTTATTGCATTGCGAAGACAGTTGGGCAGGCCAACAGTTTGTGGTTGGGGGCAATAGGAGAACCAATTGATGCGATACCGATAGGGCATTGATAAGGTCGATTAGATGGTATTTAGGGTATTGAAGGGAGCCAAAGCAAGAGAAACGGTATGAAAGTTGGAGGGAAAGCGCCAGAAACAGAGAAGGATAAAAGGGAGAAAGAATGTAACAGCGAGGAAGGATAGACAGGAATAAGGAGAGGAAGCAGGGCACAAAAAGAGCAGAAGAGACAGGGAGAGAAAGACGTGCTAAAAGAGTATGGAGAGGGATATAGACCGGGAGATGCAGAGAGAGAGGAATAGGCAAGGAAAGGACAAGAAGAAGAGGATAGAAAGAGAGAGGTAGATGGTCTAAAAGAGTAGGGAGAGGATTATATACCGAAGAACGGAAAGGTTTAACTAGTTTACTGGTATGAAGGAAGAAGAGGATAGGAAGAGAGAAAGAGATAGAGAGAGGAAGACGGGGTAAAAGAGTAGGAAGAGGAAAATAAACCGGAGGATGGAAAGCTTTAACTAGTGTACTGGTATGAATATGTATAGAAAGAATCGGGGAATGAACGGGAGATGAATAAGGAATAGAAGTAGGAGTCAAATAGAGTAGAGTTGGGTCGAGTCGAGTCGCGTCGACTTGGGTCGGGTCGGGTCGAGTCGCGTCGACTTGGGTCGGGTCGGGTCGAGTCGCATCGAACCGGGTCGGGTCGAGTCGAGTCGCGTCGAGTTGGGTCGGATCGGGTCGAGTCGCATCGAACCGGGTCGGGTCGAGTCGAGTCGCGTCGAGTTGGGTCGGGTCGAGTCAAGTCGAGTCAAGTCGGGACTAGTCGAGCCGGGTCGGGTCGAGTCGAGTAGAAGTAGAAGTAGAATAGGAGTAGAGTAGAGAAGTAAGATATCCCACTTATTCACAGCCCCATGACTTATTGGCGTAATTATTCTGTTCTTAGTCAAAAGAAAAGCATTTTTACGTTACGTTCTACCATGAGGACAAATAATTTTCTGAGTTACTAATTTACTATCAAGGAATCCTTATCTTGGAGTTGACCTTATACAATGCAATAGGAAAGAAGACAGAGAGGAAGAGAAGCGAAAACAAGACAGAGGGAAAGAAGAAGTGTGAGTGGAATCGAAGTGTAGGAGGAATGATGAGCGAGTGGAATAGGGACAGGAATACGGGATTGAAATGAAGAAACAATGGAAATAAAAGGAGAACTTAAGAAGAGCGCTGAGAAGAAGGAGGAAGAGATGGTGACCGAGATGGAGATAGGGGAGGTATAGGAATAAGAAAAGAATTAGAAATAGAAGTAGGTTCAAGGTAGGTTCGACTAGAAGTAGGAGAAGAGAAACATATCTAAATATGGGGAGGGGAGTCCTCCCCTCTGGAACTGGACGCGACGAATAAGAAAAGTTAGATGTAAAAAAAGTAAGAATCAATGGGGCTAATCAAAAGGCAGGTAATAAGAATAGAAAGAAGTGATGTCTGGCCAATGGGCCTCACACAGACCTCTTTTGGGTCCTTAGCGATGCCAGATCGATATCCATTTAGAGGTTGTAGTAGTGGCCGGTTGAAATATGAATGTTTTTAACGAAACTTGAGCCGAGGTACCCTCATATGATCTTAGCATGGCTTGCAGGAAGAGATCGCATTGGCAGAACGCCAGATTAATCAGAAAGAAAGATAGAAAAAAATAGCAATCAAGAAATGTGGAAAGATAAAATTAAAATATAAAGGTGGAAAGGGGAAACAAAGAAAGGAAACATTTTGCTGTAAGTGTAACGTATGGATGAGAGAATGGGAAACAAAGAAGGAAGTGCAATGCAAAGATGGAAGAATCGACTGGGAATGGGAAGACTGCATCATCATAACTTTGCGTGCGTGTCTTAGAATTATCCAAAAAGGATCTTCATATGAATCTATATACAACATGTAATTCTGTAATATTTTTGATTGGCATCTTCCAGTTCACCGAGTTAGGATGCTAAGAATTCTCAGAGTTGTGGCTTTTCCATGTTCCCTATTCTGTGCTCTACTCAGCCGTCTGTGGCTGATAACTGCGCAGCTGTCTGACTGATTGGTTTCGGATTACATTATGTTCGTTCTCCCTTGCGTAACTACGTTTATTTTCAAGTATTTCTTCTCTATTTTTTTCCATTTTTTGTCGAGGACTTAGAACTCAATCATCTGTTGGCAGCGCATTGAACGGCATTCAGGCAACTCTAACTGGCTGTGTGGCGTTCTTTTGCCATTTATGGGTTGTTGCATCTTTTCTTTTCTTTTATTTTCTTTCCATTTCATTTCATTTTATTTATTTATATATTTATGTTTTTGCTCTTCTAAGGCGCCATGCTGCAATGTTTTTGTTGCGTCTCCGGTCATTGGGAAAAACTAAGCAGGAACACAGTCAGTGGTCGCCGCTTTCAGGTGCACGCCGAGACGATCTGTCGGTGGCAAGAACAGCAAATGAGCAGCGTAAATGAATTGCTGCGCGTCGCGACAATGACAACGCAACACCGGCGGCAACAATAACAACAACAACAAAAACAGCAATGTGCTTGCATCCAATTGATGCAATGGAGCTGAGAGCGCGAAAAGTGTTGTTTTTGTAAGCAGCAGGAAGCGTTTTAATATTTTATGAGATTGAGTGGATTTTTTTTTTTTAGTTTGTTGCCAGTGAAAACTTCATTTCACGCTAAAATAACTACAAGACAGACGGCTGACTTCGGGTGAGGGAAGAAGCATTAAAGACAGGAAAATGAATGGAAATGAGAAAATGTAAGGAATTGTGGGCGTAAAATGTACAGGAAGCAACACTGTTTTTGTATTATTGAGGTAATACTGTGTTAAGTAAAAAATCAGTGATTCTACTAAACCAGTGAACAGATCATCACTGAACTAAACCAAACATAGAAGCGACAGAAGACAGAGAAACGCAGCAGAGAAAAGATAGAATTGTGTGAACATGGAACATTGTCTGGAAAGTGAAAAAGAAACCCATCCAATGCCTCTTTTTCTAACAATTTCAAGTTTAAAGTTTTTTTCAGTTTATCGACGGTCAGAAAAGGCTAAACAACAACAACAACAACAACAGAAGCACACAAATAAAAACGAAAGCGTTGCAGCGAGCAATGAACGCGCAAAGTGGGCGAGTTGGTTGCTTCAGAACTGGTTGTTGTTATTGTTGTTGGTTTTATTAGTTGCTCTGTCACTTCTCACTGTAGAGTTTTCTTAATTCATTTTAGCTTTTGTAGTTTGTTTCCATTTTCAAATCCATAAATTTTTGCAAATTCTTTCTGTAACCTGATTTTGTTTTTTTGTTTTTTGTTCCAATTTTGGTTCTCGTACGGTTTTTGCTTTAATTGTATTCCACTTTTCTGCTCTGCTTGTTTTTGTTATTGTTTTCAATTGTGCCTTTATCAGAGTAAAGTTGCCATGGAAAATTTTTCTTGACTAACGTTTTCACATGAACACTTTTCTGGTTACAGCTGAGCCCGTCTTTGGTGCTTCAAATAAGAAAAGAATTTATTAATTTTTTTGCCTAAACGATCGCACAGACAGCCAAGTTTCCTGGTGGAAACTGGGTCTGTCTTTCAGTCCTTCTGCCGTCTCGCTTCTCGTCGACAAAACGCGAGCCGCCGCTCCTTTGCTCCAAACTGGTTTGCATTTGTTTTGTTTTTGTTTTTGTTTTGCTTAATGCTGACGCACTCAATTGCCTAACCTGCAGGCATAATTCCTGGAAAGGACTCCAGAGAATTTCATCTCATTTCATTTCTTTCGGTTTTATTCTTCTTCCTTTTTTTCGTCTCACTTGAATGCTGCCTTTTGTATTTTTATTTCTATTTATTTGTCTGTTTTTCTTTTAGTTTTTTGCTCCTCGCTGTTTTGGTTTTTTTATGTTTTATTATTATTACAGTTTTGTTGTTGTTGTGGTATGTGTTTTTTTTTCTTCGTTTGAATTGACTTTGTCTGCTGTTATGCCATCGTCCGGCATGTTTCTGTTCTGGCTTTCATGTCTTTTGTACGTTTTATATGGTTTTTTATTTGGGGTCTGCAGTGTGGCATATTTTCGCTTGCAGTTCCCCCACCAAGCATCGCTTGCTAGTGTTGTTGTATTGTTGTTGTTTTTGTTGTTGTGTACCTGCATAAGAATGTTGTTGAACTTTGAGCAGACCAATGAGACATTAGCTGGAAATTGTTCGAGTATGTGCGGGTTTTTATATGAAATCCATTACTTTTCAATAGATGCCTTTAGTAATCTGTATATAGCGTAATATAGGAGCGATCGAATTAAGCGAGATGCCGTTAGAAAGATAATTTTTTGTACTAAAAACACTTCTCAGACAGTTTTGTGATTGCTTGACTCAGTTTTGTTTAAAATTCATTCAAAATTCACATAACTTCGTTATTCTTCCAATAGATGGCTTTAGTAATCCGTATCTCACGTGGTATAAAAGCAATCGGGTAACGTTGGATGGCTTTAGAAAGATAAGATTTCATACTAAAAACACTTCTCAGACAGTTTTTTGATTGCTTGACTCAGTTTTGTTTGAGGACGCGTCAAACATGGACACTAGTAAAGAGGCAATGTGCCACATTTTGCAAGGAAGACTCACCTGTACAACTTCTTTTTCGATAATCTAGATGATCTAACCGATAGGACTGACTATTCACTCATTCAGTCTACTAGACTTCATGAGGAGCTCCAACTGATTCAATCAATGAGCGAACTTGAGCTCGATTGCTTGTGGTATCATAAGGGACCTTCCTGGTCTAACCTTTCCCACCTATCCACTACTCCTTATAAATTACATACAATATTTAATGTTTTATATTTGCCATCTTTTTTATTTAACAGTTTCTGTTTCACTAAAATGATTCCTACTCCAAAAAAGTTGTCTGTGTGTTTGTTATGAATTCTTAATAAACGAGCAAATAACCGGACAAAGATGGCATTAAATATGCAAAAAGGAACCAACACAGAAAGTACTCGTTTATTGCGCGAAAGAACACAAAGTAAAACTCAATGCGTCTTAAAGACGAGCAAAACAAAAAGGAAAAAGTAAAAGCAAAGGTCCGGTCTGTACATTTGCTCGAATGAAAATCAATTAAAAATCTACAAAATTTTGAGATACCGCGCACGAAAGCAGCAGACGCGGGGAAGCCGAAAGGATTAAGTGACTAAATTAACGAAAGGCAGCGGTGCATCTAAACGCCGAGTCGCCGCCCGAATTGAGATGCCAGGATGTGCGGCCAATGTGAACTGTGGCCGAATTCGAGTGATGCCGAGACAAGAAGCGGAAAAAATAATTTAAGCTGAGTTATGCAAAAAGTCGCCAAGGAAGACGCGGCGTCAAAGTGCTGGAGCAACAAACGCATTACCAGCTGCCAGCCGAAGGATGCGGCGGTGGTGGCTGTCTGTGTGTCTGTTTGCCGTGTTTGCAGCGCACACAAAAAATTGCAAATACGGCGAGAATAAAATGAAAACTTTTTAAACTTTTTTACAGACTTTTGAAGGGTTTTAGGCGAAAATTTGCATTATATCGAAAAGGTAGCGAGCGACGAAGAGCGAAAAAGGGAGAAAGGCGCAAAACAACGGAAATAACCTCACTTTCGTTTGACTTTGACAGCAGCAGCGGGGCGACAAGGAGCTGCGGGACGACGTGTGGTGGGCATTCGGCGAGCGCGCACATAATTAAAAGTCAAGTGAAAAATCGCATTTGCACGCAACAACAGGCGCAATAACACAACAACAATGCTATGAAAAGAGTGGGTTGCACAAGAGAAAACAAATTACTTGGCGAGCGAGGCAGGGGAAGTGGAAGATGGGGAGGGGGACAGACTGTCAGTGAGACGTGCAGGCAGCAAACTTTCAAGACACTTAAGAAATCTGCCAACAGCCACTTGGCAGCAGTGACAAAGTGCGGCTGTGCGCCAGCGGAATTGAAGCAATTTGCTGTGTTTTGGGGCGTGTTGGCCCATGACACGCCCCCTGCCTTCTTGGCGCTGCGCATTCACTTTTGCTGTTTGTGGAAATTAGAAAATTAAATATGCCAACGTCTGCGTTTCAATAATCGCTGGGTGCAAACTTTTGCAACGACGACGCTGTGTATGGCAAACGAGCTGGAACGACTGAGGCTTTTGCATATTTTTTGGAGTTTAAGGAGAGAAGTTGGTATGTTTTCTAATTTTGTTGCGTCTATTCATATTTAATTTTTCATATTTTTTGATTTTAGATTTTATATTTTAACTGGAGCTGCTGGGGCTTAGCGGTGTTTGGCGTTTAACAAGAGCAGCATTATGCTCAGAACACATGGACGATACGACCGCTTCGGTCAAAACATAGGAAAGGAACTTTGTTGTGGAGATGATTATTTCCACGACTACACGACCACCACAGTTGAGTGATTAAGGGCACAAAAACTTGATTGTAATCTTGTTGCTGCCACGTTCATTGAAATCAAATAGTTGACTAAACGGCGACGGTTGAAGTGACGATTGAAGTTAACGGTTGGAGATGTGTGTCCCTGTTGCTGTCGTCCTCAATGTATTGTGTGGAAAATGTTGTTGTGAAGGACAATGTTTAATGGAATAAAAACTGCATTCCTTCCTCCATCACATTGGATCTTTTTTCCATGCTTTTTCTGCCACTTTCATTGTAATCAAGTTGTCGACTTTAGGCAACAGTTAGAGCTGACGTCATCTTGAAGTTGTGCGGTCTTGCCGGCGTCGTCGATGTGTTCAGGGCATTAGGATTTGAACGATCACTGCAAGACTCTGCTTTCCTTTTGATTGCCTCTAATGAAGGAAAATGTTTTAATGGAATAAAACCTTCATTCATCACATTGCATCTATTTTTCATGCTGTTTCTGCTGCTTTCATTGTAATCAAATAGTTGACTACACGGCAGCGGTTGAAACCAACGACATCTTGCAGTCGTGCGTCTCTGTTACTGCCGTTTTGGATGTTTTCGGTCCCTTAGGACTGCAGGGATCAGCACTGCAAGGCCCTGCTTTCCATCTGATTGTCTACAATTAAGGACAATGTTTCAATAGCAACGAATAAAAACATCCCTCATTCCTTCCTCCGTCCCATTGCGTCTATTTACCATGCTGTTGCTGCCACTTTCATTGTAATCAAATAGTTGACTACATGACGACGGTTGAAGTTGATATCTTGAAGCCATCTTCAAGTTGTGTGTCCTTGTTTCTGCCGTCTTCAATGTGTTCGGGCCTTTGGGACTGCAAGAATTAAAACTACAAGGCTCTGAAAAGTGTTTCAAAAGCCACGAATACAATTTCCTTCATTCCATTGCACCCATTTTCCATCAAATTTAAAGACATTTTCTCTATTTTATAGAAAAATTGCTGAGCGCTCAACCATAAATTGGCCACATTTGGCTGATTCACCTGCAAATCTGCTCGCCGTCAATCATTAATCACGCTCAACGCAGCGTCAACCGCACACTTCCTCAAGTCAATTCGACAATTATTTCAGTACTCATAACGTGGCCAGAGAGCAAAGAAAGTGTTGGCAACCGACTCGAATATATAAATTGCAATAATTATTGTGTGAAACAATGGCAACCGTGTCAATTCGTTGCCGCAGTGCAATGTCTGCGGCTACTCGCCGCAAGCATTTCTGCTGTCAACTCGAGCACAATTCACTTCCAATGCCACTTCAACTTTGAGCGCCAACGCCGAATGGATCATAAATCATCCGAGTCGGGCCGGCCCCCGCAGCTGCGCGAATCGTTTATTGGCGTTTACTCGGAATTGGCGCTAACAACAATAATAAAAGCTATAATGGCAACAACAAAAATAACTTGCAAACAAACACCAACAACAACAACAACAACGCTGTCAAGTGAGTTGATTGTTTATATGGCGCAATTAATTTGCATAATTCGGGCCGGCGAACGCGTCGCAATTAAATTGCGAAGCTAATAAAACTGGGCGGCACCACTGCAAGTTTTGTGATAAATTAATGCTTTTGTCAACGAAAACTAATGTTGAAAACCCAGCATAAAGTTGACTTGAAGTCATTAAAGTCAAGGCACGAAAAATGAATTGTTTGCCGTTCGTTCTAACCTCACTTTGGTCATTGCAAGCAAAGAGATTTTCGAGCAAAAATAAACAAAGCGGTGAAATTAAAATCGCACACGAAGAAATTGTGAAGTGAAGCAAAATGTTGGAGGGTGAAAAGAAGCTGAAAACGGCACACGACTTTTTCTGCTAAGGCGAATATGTAAACAAAACAAAAATTGTCAAAACAACAAACGAAACGCCATACGACGCAATAAAGACAATAATAATAATAATAACAACAGCCAACAAGTACAACGACACAAAATAAACAAACGTTCAAAAATCATTTCGATTAAAATGAAAAAATCAACAATGACCACGAAGCCAAGTCAAACATTGACTGACTGACTGCTGGCTCTTTGAAATGTCCAGCGTGGACACGTAACAGGGGGAACTCACACACACACACAGTCACACAGTCCACATGGTCACATGTGTCTGTCTGCCGAAAGCAGCCAAACGAAAAAGAAGACATTTGAAAATGTCAATGAAACCATAAAAGCGTCTAGTGAGCGCATTGAACAGTCGCTCGAACCGAATTCTCGCTGCACAGCGGAATGTTTCGTGTACACGTTTTATGCGATTTACAAGTCTCATGCCACGATAAGTGCGGCCATTTAACAACTATTGGGAACAACAACAACACTGGCAAAAATAAACAACGCTGACCGGCAGCGGTGGCGACCTGAAGTGCTCGAAACTGATAAGAACAGCTTCCAGAAAGTGTTGGCAATGGCCAATTGAAACGATCCAAAGGTCCTTGTAGGAAATACAACAACAACAAAAAATACAATGACTATTTACACACGCTGACAATATTTGCTATCATGAATTTCATGTCTTTATTTTTGCCATTTCTTGTCGTTGTCGTTGGCGAAAAAAGTTTTCGCATAAAAAGTGAAATGCATTAGAAAAGTGATGGCCAAAACTCGCGACCCCGACGCATGTGTACGAATTTAAAAGAGTAGATATGCCGACACCTCTGCCTCACGCGAGCAGCAGAATGGCCATCACTGCATTAGAAGCATTAAACGAATTTAGACAATAAGAAGCGTTCAGACATTTGACATAGTCTCTGAAGCAGAAAGGAAGATTAAGGTCGACAGGAAATGAAAGCTAAGGAAAACGGAAACGAATCTTTTAAGCTGCAACCGAAGGGGAGAATCTTTCCCAATAGGTCTGGTGGTAAAATAGGGCAAAACGAAGTACATGCTTTCTACAGGCAGGGACTCGCAGGAGGGTCTCACACCGAGGTCGATAGGTATACTTTTGAAATTGTCAAGGAATTCGTCTACCTTAGCTCCGCCACAAACAGCAGCAATGATGTCTGCCTGGAGAAAAAATAAAGTACTGCGGTCTCGGTAGGGAATTGAGTAGCGGAGACCTTGCTCGACCGACACAACTCACACTCTACAGGACGCTTATTCTGCCCGTGCCCCTTTATGACATCGAAGCATGGACACTGTCGCGTAACGACAAATCGACGTTTGGAGTGTTCGAGAGGCAGTTGCTTTGTAGCCAGGTCTTCTTTGTGGACTATGAAGTTCTGACGAAAAAGATTTACAATAAGTAGTTGCAGGTCGACAGCGAAGAGGGAGGCCGTGTCTCCGGTGGAAGGACCAAGTTGAGGAGGCCCTATCATCTCCAACTGGAAAAGCCGCTATGGGTTATGTGCGCTCAAGTACTCAACTTGCTCAATCTACCGGTTCCATTTTATGGCGTAGAAGCATGGATACTGGCGCGAGATGACATAAGGCCACTTGGGGTATTCGAACCATGGTCAGATTAGGGAAGACAGTTACCTTGCTAGCTTCTCAGTAAGTGCACTCTGAGGCTTTAAAAAACGCATTGTGATGCTTAAGGAGAGTGTGAGCAGCGCCTGTCATTCTGTGTTGACTGAAACAAATCTGAACGTCGACCGAACCTGGCAGTGATCACTCCTTTAGTGTGGTACAAACCATGCCCAAGTCGTCTAGCATTCTGCCCCTAGACCTTTGAAAGAAGGTGTTGCAAATTTATTGGCCCTGTTCCTATTGGCGAAGAATATCGCATACGAACAAACAACGAGTTTGTATGAGCTGTTGAAAACGATGGACGTATCACAGCTACGCTGGTTCAGCCATGACTCCCGTATGGGTGATGAAGCTCCGGCGAAAAAGGTGCTCGATGCGGTAGTTGAGAGAGACAGCAAAGAGAGGACCGTGTCTCTAGTGGAAGGATCAAGTAAAG